>OX418223.1:7239789-7459501 GCA_948455865.1 Conomelus anceps | reverse complement strand
ATTGATATTTCTTTTTTACCTTTACAAAAAAATGTTACCTATGTAAAGAATCTCAAGAAATATACATACATTTTGTATATTATCGACTGGGTTTGAATTTTTTCAATAGTTATAAAAATCTTCTTTTAGTTTTAGAAAGAATATGGGGGGCTTTTTTCGCATTTTTTGGTGGGGGGGGCCTAATTTATTGGGGGGGGGGGGTTTGGTGCTAAATTTAGGGGGGGGGGGTGCGTCATGAGGCTTAGGGGGGGTGGGCACCCCTGATTTAATAAATTACTGTATGGTATATCACGAGTAATTAATGCTTAAAAGAACAAGATTGAAGTGGTGAATATGGTAGTACATTATTTTTAATTAAAAAAAAAACCCATAAAAGTGAGGAAGCAGAAAACAATCTTGTAAAGCTACGCTCGCACATAGACAATAAAAAGATAAAATTACTTGTTTGAAAATAAATATTTCCACTAGATTTGCACTGATTGGTACATCCATAATCACTACATGAAATGATCATGTTAAAAAATCATTTAACATCATAAAACAAGTCATTTGAGCACTGACAAATACGGGGTTTTTCCATTACCGCTATACAAATTTTCGTGGTTTTGCCCGATTTAGAAGCGGGCGATGCTAGCGCTGTGACTTCACAGCGGATCCCGGAGTTACGCATCTAGTAATATATTATATCAATGCAGTCGACTACAATCAGGGGTGCAGAATATTCCAAAGCCCCAAAATTTCCCCAGAACATCACTTTTAAAGACCAAAATTTCCCCAGAATAAGTGTCGTGAAACCCGATAATATAACTTGACTTTGTTTCTTCAAATTTCACTTATTACTCATAGCTTTCATTGAAATCGAATTAAAAATGTGGATTAATGGATTTAAATTACTTTTCACATTTTGAACTCACACGTTTTATTTCAATTGATGAACCAAATTCAGTAATCACTACACTAGTACTTAAGAATAAAATGATTCAGGCTTGTAGAGTGAGAAGCATACTAAGAAAAAATAATTAAAATTTAAATTGTTGAACAGTTTTTAATTTCTTGCTCTTCCACTCAAGAGTTCTTCATCTTCTGTTTCTGTGTCACAATACTTTTTTAGTCATCATCCATACATCCATCTACATAGAAAAAACACACATTCTTAAAGAAGTGTATAAAATTATTCTAATATTATATATATTTCATATTTTTTTACAATTATGAACCAATTCATTAATGCAAGTAATGGATTTTTAATACCTTTAACAATCCATGAATGATATGGTAAATACTATGTGCTATGATTTGGATTGTTTTTTCTGAGACTCCATAGGCACAGAATGCTCATAGTTATTTATAGGTGTGTATTATTTTTCTTCATTGGTTTTAGTTTTCTCTTGTAAGAAGTTCCAAGTATTTTGAATTGTTCAAGTTTAATTTTATTGAAATTAAATCCATGTGTTTATTTTCATCATTCCCAATGACCTATGACCAATGTATTTAAAGAAAAATGAAGATTATTATTAGCCTACTATTATTATATGTGATTGATGAGTTGGACCTACAGTTTTAGGTGGGTTCCGAACCACCGGGAAGTGATTTTCAGCAGAGAACATTGTCTTTTTTGCTGGCCAATCTAATCGGTCACCGTTACAAACAGGACCTACGAGAACGCAGCTTATCTATCTGATTGAACAGATACCTGCTACGGCTCGCGGCTATCACTTCCCTCTAAAATCTATTGTTAAATCTATCTCTCTAAACCCCACATAGAAGTTTTTGGGATGAGGAAACAGAAAACCTTTCAATTATTTCTTCGTTAGAAATAGGCTCAAGTTCCTGCACAAATCCTAAACACTTCTTAGTATATTTTTTAATGTTGTCACGTTAAACACGGTTTCAATCAACTTTACGACCCCCCCCCCCCCAAAACGTTTTTTGGAATCCCCCCCCCAAGAATTTCAATGACGCAGTCTGCGTCATAGCCCCCCCTCTGTGGGCACCCCTGATTAAATAACTCTTTTAATCAAGCGATTTTGCTTGAACTGCAATGGCATTGGTGAGCATTCTTGGGATTCTCAATATGAATTTATATATGAGCCTACTGAATTTTGAAGCATGCGGTATCTAAATATATATATATATTTATATTTATTTATTCATACAGTAAATTTATATTTCCTTTGGTGTTGCAGTTCCATAATATTACTTTCTCACTTGATATTTAAACGTTAATGAAATAAATTAAAATCTTCACTAAAGAGTGAAGCAAGAGTGAAGAGCAAGCTGGAGTGCCTCAGGGGTCAATACTAGGTCCATTGCTTTTTTTGTTATATGTCAATAACCGTTTACCTAAAGAATTAATTAGTGGTAGAGCCCTCTTATTTGCTGATGATACATCACTCATTTTCAGCAATTCCATTCTAGATAATTTAGAAATAAGTGCCCATATAGGTGTGCAGTCCATTGTCCAATTTTTAAATCAATTGAAATTAACTATAAATAGTAAAAAATGCCAATACCTTCAATTCAAAAACAAACATAATTTAAATGAAGATAGGGCTATAAACGTGTTTGTAAACGATAATCAATTAGAACAGGAAGAAAAAATTGCATTTATAGGAGTTATGTTGGATAGACGATTGACCTGGACTCCATACATTGAGAAAATATGTAGTAAAATTTCATCTGGGGTATTTGTCCTGCGACAGCTCGCTAGATTAAATGACAAAAAGTTACTTTTTACAGCTTACCATGGGCTCTTACTGTCACATATTAGGTATGCTATCTTAGTATGGGGTAATTCATCAAAACAAAATCTTGATAGGGTGTTTAAGATCCAAAAGAAAGCGGTTAGGTGTATAGAAAGAGTAAATAGATTAGATTCATGTAGGCCGTTGTTTAAGAGACTTGGTCTCCTAACTGTACCCTGCTTATATGTGTATGAAGCTACTCTATATGTAAAAACGAATGATATTAACCAAAATCTTGATGTACATGATTATAATACAAGACGCCGAGGAGATTATCACTTGGTGAGTCACAATAGTAGCTTATTCGAACAAAAACCTAGTTATATTGGTAGGAAATTCTACAACAAGCTACCGCAGTTTTTGAAGAGTCTTGAAAATATAGAAATATTTAAAAAACAATTGAAGAAATATTTAGTTGATAAAGCTTTTTATAGTGTACAAGAGTTCCTTTCACATCAAAATTAAGCCTCACCTCAACTAATTGAAGTAATTATGGTATCTAGTGTATAATATTGTTGATCTGACTTGTCTTATACTCCTTAACTGGAGTCTCCAAGACGTAATCTACAAAAAAAAAAATAGATTTTAGAGGGAAGTGATAGCCGCGAGCCGTAGCAGGTATCTGTTCAATCAGATAGATAAGCTGCGTTCTCGTAGGTCCTGTTTGTAACGGTGACCGATTAGATTGGCCAGCAAAAAAGACAATGTTCTCTGCTGAAAATCACTTCCCGGTGGTTCGGAACCCACCTAAAACTGTAGGTCCAACTCATCAATCACCATCATCCAACTCATTACCCACGCACAGGTCTCAGACCCATGTGGGCTTCATCCTCAAAAAAAAAAAAAAAAAAAAAAAAAAAAAACTCAGAAGGTGCCTAGCTAACTTGTAGATGGTCACAGTCTACAAATTTAAAATGTTTGTCTTCAAACTGTTGATGTTTTTCATGTATTTTACGATAACTACTTACTAATAAGTAAGAACTGCTTTTGAAAAACTTACTAAATACTAAAAATTCAGTAATTTTTCATAACTATGTCTTTATTTTGTTTTTGAAAGACACTTCTTTCGATTGTGTGTTGTAAATAACTATACATGAAATGTGTGCCTTTTATGTACTTCATCCATACATAAATTCTCCCAAGATACTACACTAAGTAAATAACCTGTTGTTTAACTACTGTCCAATAAATGACTTAGTATTTTGAATTTTTGTGTTTTACAAATGAAGTTATTACCTCATTGTTTTCACTTCCTTTAAAGGAACAACTTTGTAGAATTATTTAACCTTAATCTAATTGGTACACCCAAAGAGAACTCTTGGAGACTGTTTACACAGGAGGTAAATAGTCTTAGGGCAGCAGCAAGACTGCAGCGTGTCTTAGCTTCAAGCCCAATTGGCCTCCTGGGAACTCTGAGGTTACCAGGGGGACAATATACCACTGGAACTGGTGGAAGTCTCAAACTTCTCCTTGAGACTCACTTTCCAGACTGTGTTTTTGAGGGTGCTTGCTCAGGCTTGTCCGGCAACAGCGAAATGGGCTCACGGCCAAGAGCTGATCGTGGAAGCTGGACTTTAGCCAGACGTATTGTCACACTTTCCAAAGTTAAATGGGCCATCTCCAAGTTTGGCCCATTCAAATCTCCTGGGGGGGACGGTATCATACCGGCTATGTTGCAGCAAGGACCAGAAGCTCTCTTGGTCCTCCTGTGCGAACTCTTCAGAGCAAGTCTGGCTTATGGGTACATCCCTCAAGCTTGGCGCCTCAGTAGGGTGGTCTTCATTCCCAAGAGAGGAAGAGCAGACTACTCAACTGCAAAATCATTTCGCCCCATCAATCTTACATCGTTTCTCTTGAAGACACTGGAGAGACTGGTGGAGAGACATCTAAGAAAGGGAGTGCTTTCAGGTACTCCTCTTCATCGGAATCAGCATGCCTATCAGCCTGGTAAGTCCTGTGAAACAGCCCTGCATCAACTTGTGAGCAGGGTGGAGGACAGCCTTGCTGCCAAGGAGATTGCTCTATGCACCTTCATGGACATTGAGGGTGCTTTTGACAATGTTACTTACACGGCCATGGTCCGGGCAGTGCATGGGCGTGGTCTTGAGTCTGCTATATGTAGGTGGATTGAGGCCATGCTCCACTCCAGGCGGATCAGGGCTGATCTTCAAGACAAATCGATGGTGATCATACCTGCAAAAGGTTGTCCGCAGGGAGGTGTGCTTTCTCCTCTTCTGTGGAACCTTGTGGTGGATGGTCTCCTCTGTGAACTCACTAGTAGAGGTGTCTTTGTACAGGGCTATGCAGATGACATAGTCCTCATGGTACAGGGAAGGTTCACAAATATTGTTGCTGATGTCATGAACGTCAACCTTCAATTTGTTAATGACTGGTGTCTTGGAGAGGGACTAAGTATAAATCCCTCAAAGACTGTAGTTGTTCCATCTACAAGGAAAAAGAACCTGGAGTCTCTCTCCCGGTTGAAACTTGGACCAACACAGCTCAAAGTATCAGGTATAGTCAAATACCTAGGGCTGACTATCGACTCCAAGCTGACTTGGAACAATCATTTGAATAATATACTGCACAAAGCAAAATGGGCGCTTATGACGTCCAGGAGATTTGCAGGCTCCATGTGGGGGATCAAGCCTCACATAGCGCTGTGGCTGTACAAGGCAGTAATAAGGCCTCAAGTCACATATGGATCACTAGTCTGGTGGACAAAGGTGAACCAGATTACAGCTACAGCCAAACTCACAAGTTTACAAAGGATGGGCACACTCCTAGTCACTGGAGCTTTCAGGAGCAGCCCATCAGCAACTCTTGAAGTTGCTCTTGGCTTGCTGCCCTTGGATATTTTTATCAAGGCAGAAGCACGAAAATCAGCCTATCGATTGAAAGTCACAGGCCAATGGAGGGAAGGCCTGTCTGGAACAGGCCATTGCACAATCACCAAAGCTGTTGCTCATAGCCCTGTGCTTGAAATGACTTCAGATGTCATGAGTATGGAGATGGTTTTCACTAAACCTTTTTCTGTTAAATTCTGCTCTAGAGAGGAGTGGAGGTCTGAGGAAGGGCCCTATATCAGGAGAGGTAGCCTTGTCTGGTACACAGACGGCTCTCTTATTGAAGGGAAATCTGGCTATGGGGTGTACAGTGAATCACCCAGAACAGAAATCTGTGCAAGTCTGGGACAATACTGTACTATCTTTCAAGCAGAAATTTGGGGCATCATGGCTTGTGCCAATATAGGCATTGCCAGACGCTATTGCGACAAGCATATAGTAATCTTGTCAGATTGTCAGGCAGCCCTCAAGGCTCTTGACTCTAATGAAATCAAGTCAAAATTGGTGTGGGAGTGTCACAAAACACTCAGCAAGCTCGCAACACACAACTCTGTGCATCTTGGTTGGGTACCTGGCCATGTAGGCATAGGTGGCAACGAGTGTGCAGATGGGCTTGCTAAGCAAGGTTCTAGTAGGTCATTCTTTGGCCCAGAGCCAAGCTGTGGCATAAGCAAAACTACTGCCTTCCACACAATAAACAAATGGTCCAGGGACTTACATCACCAGCAATGGCAAGGTCACTCAGGCCAAGCACTTGGCAAAAGGCTGCTAGCAGACACAAGCTCCTACTTCACCAACTGGCTGGTGAGGCTGGGTAGAGGTCAGGTTAAGCAGCTAATTGCTCTGATAACTGGACATGGCCACTTCAGGAAACATCTCCACACAATCGGACTCAGAAATGAAAATCAGATGTGTAGGCTTTGCAATCAGTCTGAAGAGACTGCCAAGCATATCATACTGGATTGCGAGAGACTCGGGGCAAGGAGAATGGCTCTGTTTGGCTTTAAGCAACCAGGTGATGAATGGGACGTTAGCATAGGGAAGAAACTCCTGGATCTTGTAAAGGGCACAGGTATTGGTTTGCCTAACTAACGTACTAGGGACACACAATAAGCTTCGGTTGATGTGTGAGGATCTTTGAATCTTCTGGATCTTTGAATCCGTCCCTTCAAACATAACATAACATAACATAATTGGTACACCGAACATAAAGTTATAGGTATTTCATTTTTATTGAACATTGTGTATTTGTAATAATATTTTATTGTTTAAAAACCATTTAGGTTCAAATTCTTATTTAGCTATTTTGCAATTAAGTTTATTGAGCAGAAGTTCATACATTCATTTCATTGATATTTCTTTTTTACCTTTACAAAAAAATGTTACCTATGTAAAGAATCTCAAGAAATATACATACATTTTGTATATTATCGACTGGGTTTGAAATTTTTCAATAGTTATAAAAATCTTCTTTTAGTTTTAGAAAGAATATGGGGGGCTTTTTTCGCATTTTTTGGGGGGGGGGGGGGTGCGTCATGAGGCTTAGGGGGGGTGGGCACCCCTTGTCAAAACTGACACTGTATTTCAGTAAAAGTGAGTGTAAATCACATTTAATTGAAATACAGTGTTAGTTTTGATATTAGATCGAATTTCTTATCAATTACTATGTATTTCAGTAAAAGTGAGAGTAAATCACATATTTAATTGGAATACAGTGTTAGTTTTGATATTAGATAGAATCTCTTATCAATCACTTCCCGGTGGTTCGGAACCCACCTAAAACTGTAGGTCCAACTCAACAATCTCCATCATCCAATTCATTACCCATGCAAAGGTCTCAGACCTATGTGGGCTTCATCCTCCAAAAAAATACATTGTTAGTTTTGATATTAGATAGAATTTCTTATCAACTACATAAAATATTTGGCACCGACTTCAAAAGATTACTTGTATGAAATTTAAAATTTTCTCAGTTTAAAGTAAATACTTTATTTTAAACTTTTTAGTACGTGAGTATTTAATCATTTCACTGAAGTCGGTTTCTTTTTTTGTTTTAAAATATGTTTTTTAGTATGTGCTGTGAAAATGGTATTAGACTTAAATGGGAAAAATGTGAAGTACTGAAATCTGAAATTACTTATTTAGGGTTTAAAACTGACAAAGATTGCATACATAAAACTGATGATAAGATTGCAGTTGTTAAGAATGCAAAACGTCCTACAAATGTATCAGAGTTGAAATCTTTTCTAGGGTTTGTTACATATTACTCAAGGTTTATACAGGGCATGGCTAATTCTCTCTCACCTTTATACAACTTACTCAGGAAAAATGTTGTTTTTTCGTGGTCACAAGAGTGTGAAACTGCATTTCAAACAATTAAGAAAGATATTGAAACAAAACTTACTCTTGCGGATTTTGATGTCACTAAACCTATAGTTGTTGCTACTGATGCTAGTAAATATGCTATTGGTGCGGTTCTTTCATGTTTAGATGAAAAAGGTGTGGAAAGGCCCATAATTTTTGCTAGTAGATGTCTCACTGCAGCTGAGCGAAATTATTCCCAGATAGACAAGGAAGCATTGTCAATTTATTGGGGAGTTAAGAAATTTTTCAATTACTTGTTTGGTCGTCATTTTACTTTACTGACTGACCACAAACCATTACAAAGCATCTTAAATGCTCATGCTGCTACTCCATCCATCAGTGCTACACGTTTATTACATTATTCATTATTTTTACAAGGTTTTGATTACACCATACAATACTGTAAGACCACTGAACATATGAATGCTGATTTTTGCTCAAGATTTCCTATGGAAATGGTTAATGACAATACTATTGATGAGGTTCAAATTGTACAAATGAATCAAATTAATATTTTACCGGTTACAAGGGAACAAATAGCTCATGAAACTAGAAAAGATCCAGATATGTGTAAATTACTTCGACAAATTTTAGGTACTGAAAATGGTGAAAATACAAACAATATTGCTGAATATTCAGTTGAACAAGGTTGTATTATGAAAGGCTTACGAGTCATGATTCCAAAATCTTTACAATCTAAAGTACTTGAGGAACTACACCAAGGACACTTAGGAATTGTAAAAATGAAAGGCCTTGCACGAAGTTATGTCTATTAGCCAAATATTGATTCTGATATTGAGCTTGTTACAAAGAATTGTATACATTGTGTGCGTCATTCTAGACAACAGTCTAATGTGAATTTACATCCATGGCAATTTCCTTCAGGACCATGGCAAAGATTACATATAGATTTTGCTAATCCTTCTCCAGGATTATGGCTGTTAATAATTGTTGATAGTTACAGTAAGTGGGTTGAAACTTACATAATGAAAACTCTTTCAAGCAAAGAAACAGTTGAAAATTTGCGTGAATGTTTTACTAGATTTGGTTTACCAGTTACACTAGTATCAGATAATGGTACTCAGTTTACCTCTAGTGAATTTCAAACCTTTTGTACTAATAATGGTATAAAGCATATTACCAGTGCTCCTTTCTTTCCTGCATCCAATGGTCAGGCAGAACGTTTTGTACAAACTGTGAAGTCAGGATTAATTAAATGTTGCGAAGGTATGATTGTAAATTCTACTTTACGGTTCAAATTAAATAATTTTTTAATGAACTACAGAAAAGCACCACATGCTACTACTGGTGAAAGTCCATGTAATTTACTCATGAAAAGAAATATTCGAACTAGACTAGATTTGATGCTACCCAATATTACTGACAAAGTGTTAGATACTCAAAGAAAGGAAATGCAAAAACAGACAATTAAAGATAAATGTTTCAATATCAATGATAGAGTTATGTACCGAATTTACAATAATAAGGGTAAATGGAATACAGGTATTGTAGCTGATAAAATTGGTTCTTCTATATGTACAATATCATTACTGATGATAATCTTTCTATTAGGAGACATGCTAATCAAATGAAGGATTGTAAAATTAATTTAAAGGATTTTTCAACTGATATACCTAATGTTCATTATGATACTGATGTAATTGTGCCTAAATCAACAGTACTTTCTGAACAATCGAAAGCTATCACAAGCAATGATGTTGATGATTCTACTTTCTTTTCTAATTCTTTCAAGAATGTTTTACATTCAACGCCAGTTTCTACAAAATTACCGATTGTGACAGATACTATTTACCATACGCCACAGGCTAGACCTGTTAGGTTCAGAAAACCTCCTGAAAGGTATTCACCCTAGGTTTCATTACGGGGGGAGGTGTCATATATCCTTGTACAACATGAATTTTAGTTTTATTTTATGCAGTTGGCAAGACTGTGCCACACCAGAGAGACAACGCCTACTGTACTATGTCTCTATTGTCGATTGAATTTTCATGATGTAATGAGTTTACTTACGCTATTCGTTCTTTTAATAAAATGTATTTCATCAATTACAATGAGTTTGTGATTACTTCTACCACCTACGTTACAGAATTGAATACTATAAAATACATAGCACAACAGAATGGCTACAAACACACACTAATAGACAAACTACTGCACAGAATATCAACAAAACCAATCACTCACACCAGCAACAAACAGAATGACAACCCATTCATCATACTTACCTACCTCAACAAAAAAAAACTCATAAAATAGCAGCTTCATTCAGGAAACTCATAAAATAGCTTACAGAACAAATAATTCACTCAAAAAACACCTGCATTTTCAGACAACATCTCAAAACAAGTACAACAGATCTGGAATTTACAAATTGAAATGTGATGACTGCAACAAGTTCTATATAGGACAAACTGGCAGGACATTCACCACTAGATTCAAAGAACACACAAGAGCCATCTCACACCCAAACACACATTCCACTTTTGCTGAACACATCATTTCAACAGGCCACAGTTATACAGACATTGACACTAATTTAGACACACTACACTTCACTCACAAAAGCCATAAACTCAATGTTTTAGAACAATATGAGATTTACAAACATGCAAAGCAGGAACCTGACAACATTTTAAATGATCAACTTAACTTCTTCTCACACACTCTATTTGACAAAATAATCCCAATTTCAAACCTCCCGCCTACTCATCCCCCCACCCCAGCACCATTCCAACATACATAACCCTCAAACTCATACCTTAAGTCAGTGTACTGTGGGTTGTCTGACGATGCTCTAGACAACAGAGCGAAACGGCCGTCACGCCATAACGTGAGTTAATTTCCATTTAAAAGTGGTTTTTTTAAGTTTATATTACATATTAGTGGAAACAAGATGGATCTTCAACATCATAAATAAAATTACTTCCAATTCAATGACGAATATACTACAGCCATCCTGCCGACCTCCCTATGTGATCACCCATTTCTAGCATAATGGTCGAAATGTGTCTCCAACACTAAGAGAAAATCCAAATATTAAAAAATAATTTAATTTCTGTGGAATAATTTAATATAAGAGTCCTTCACCAAAATTTTTGATTGCCGGCCGCCACTGCAGTGCTCAGTGAGTAAAATATTTTAATTTTCTACTCAAATATTTGACTTCATAGTCGTGCAATTATTCATAAAGTCAAATACTGTAATTATTATTAGTAATACGCGCAGTTCGTCATGTATACCAAATTTCAAGATTTCAAAACCAGTAAATGTTACCAGTGTCATTTTTTGGAGGATGAAGCCCACATAGGTCTGAGACCTGTGTGTGGGTAATGAGTTGAATGATGATGATGATGATTGATGAGCTGGACCTACAGTTTTAGAATAGAATGACTTTTTTATTTGTTGACGTGGCGAAGTTTGGACAGTTATGTCCAATCTACCACTTAACCAGTTTTCGGTGGGTTCAGAACCACCGGGAAGTGATTTTACAGCAGAGAACAGTGTCTTTTTTGCTGGCCGATCTAATCGGTCACCCTTACAAAGAGTGCCCAGTAGAACGCAGCTTATCCCTATCTGATTGAACAGATACCTGCTTCGGCTCACGGCTATCACTTCCCTGTCGTCTGGTCTATTAAAATTCAAAGATGTTGAAGAATTTGAATAGACCAATCAGACTCCACCAGTAACATTTACCAGTAAATGAGAAGGCTCCCATAAACTCAACCAATAATCTACTTTTCAACCTGATTTTACAAATTGTTTGGGGGGGGGGCTTGAAAACGCTTTTGGCACAAAATGGGCAATCAAGAAGTGGAAGGGCGACGACTGTATTACTAGTAACAATACTATTTGATCTAAAACTGTTATTTTTCTAAGAAAAATTTTGAAAATCCAAAAATATATAGTTTTAAAAAGTACAATAATTATTATAGTTATTGTCGATTAGGACAATATTGTCGATTTGAGAGCGTTAATATGGTAACATCAGCTGATGAACCGGGTCCACTTTGATTCGGTCTCCTGTAAACAAAAACAGTCCCAGTAATACCAACTAGAACCACATGATAATCAAGTTGGCATTGCTACCAGTTACCGGCTTTCATAATCAGCTGACTGCCTCCATTTTCTTCGTCATCATCAAACCTCAAACCTTCATCAGTTGATGTCTAGCACTGATAGAGAGAAGAGCTGTTTTGTGCTCCAGTAGATTTTTCAACACACATCACTGGAATGTTACCTTAAATTTGCTATTTAAACAGTGCCTACTGATTAAATACTGAAGTGCTCAAATGATTTAGTGATGAATAAATGGAAAATCAATTCTGGATATCTTTCACAAGGTAAGCAGTTTCATATCAATTTTTGCAATTTAGTCTATTTTAAGACACCCTTAAATACCATAGTTTCTTAATTGCATAGCTTTGCTCCATTATTTTGAAGTGAGAAATAACTAAAATGAAATGGCTAAAATTTAACCTAAAAAGTTCATCATCACTAATTCTTTGAAATCTGTCTAGTCATTTTCAGTTACCAACTCTAATTCAATAACTATGTTTCAATACTCGGGTAGGGTAAACTCTACTAGTTTTCCCCTTTATTAACTTATTTCAAAGCCAAGCTAAGAAACTATTTAATAACTACAGTTTTTAATATAAAAACCAAGAAAGAATTGTTATTCATTTTTAGGTAGACTTCTCGCTATTCATTATTATACATTGACCTTGACTACGGTACCAATTTATTTTATAGATCATTAGAATTTATAAATTTTATTGGGACATTCTCAGTGAACATGCATTTTCTCATTTTGTTAGTTTTAATCTACCAATGCTGCTTGATTTCAAATTTCTCATGAATTTATTTTTATTATTGCTTCTATTTTCCCTTGGACATTATTTCCCAGACAGTGTGCTTCAAAAGTCAATCTTAAAACTATCCATCAATTGAAACGTCCTTCAAAAATCAAAAGCAGAGAATTTAAATTGTTTTTGACTGAAAAAAGAAATAATTCATTGTTTGAAAAATAAGTTCAGAACTGGTCGTCGCCTACATTATAATTATTATAAATTGAAAGTGATATTATATAATCAAATTAAAATTAGTTATCACACTAGTAGCCTCTTAGTGGAATTTTAATGAGCTTTTATATCATGATGACGATCATCCAAGTAACTAGTAACTATATTGATAAACCTCTTATTAGAACTTGTATGCATACTGGGCTTATTTAATTTTATGATTTCAAGAAATGTTTCTTACAAGCCAGCAGCTACCGTACTGATTTGAACCATGATCTACCAATAATTGATTCAAACTATTCCAATCCTTATAGATAATTAATCCATATTCTTTTCAATGAGAAAATGTTTTTCAGTCTCATTTAATTATTATCTTTAATCTCTGTCCTTTTGCTCAAACTCCACTTACTCACTACTCAAATATATACACATCCCACTTGCAATTTGACATGTTCAGTGACTATAGATAGGCCTACTGTACTAATCCAACATTTTCTCAAAATTATGTTGCTGCAACCCAAATTGACCAATTTCTTTGATTATTTCACAATTATTTTTAGGATATTATAAAATTGGGTTCCACTATTTGACGTCGTTTCAGGCATTGCTGAATATAGTTAGCAAGATTATTAACTTGAAGCTAGTTTGTAAAATATTTTTTCAAGTTTGGTTTCTCAGTCGTTTAGTAAATTATTCAGTAGCTATTGATTCATTAGCGGCCCTAAGGCTTGTTTCACACACACCCGGCAGTCGGGTAACTGGTGTTGTTTGCCCAGCTGTACGAACATTGCATTATATGGGACTATGTAATCATACCGGATAAACAATAATGGTTACCTAACTGCTGGGTATGTGTGAAACAAGCCTTAGGGCCTCTAGTGAATCAATAGCTTTTGAATGATTTTCTAAACGACTAAGAAACCAGGCATGAACCATATATTAAATTGATCATGATGTTATTTCCATGCCAGTGAATCGAAATGACTCATTCCAAATTCAATTCCATTGGCGATCACCAATTAATTCTAATATATACTAATGATAGTCTTATTGGGATTGAATAGGAAATTTTAATTCATTCCAAGTATCCTCCAACATTATTCTCAAGGGCAGAGATTGTTCATTGATATACTTGATGAATGAAGTGGCTGTTTTACCCTATCAAAATTTCAATATAATTATTGTTGGAGCCGTATTGATACTGGTTTATTTTGTATGGCTTTCCATTTTTAAGAACAAGTATTTCTGAGTTTTCAACTAAGTTATATCCAGCAAAACATATGATGCAGTATCAGTATATTAGGACACATTGTTTAATGCTCAAGATACTTGATCTTAATCAACATCATCACTTCAAACACATTCTATAGTCAATTGAATATTGCCAGCACATATCAATTTCCAATCAACTTTACAAACTTTTATCAATGTAACACCACCACATATTTTGATATAATTGAAGCAATCAACACACCTCCAAATTTGTAATAGCTTAACTGAACTATTTTTTTTTCAACAGGATGACTGATCAGTTCAACCTACTTCAAGAAGGAGATATGAAAAGACTCAACTTCACGGTAACCTCTTCAGTAGGTCAAGATGGTGGAGTACAAACTGGCCAGGACGTGAAACTGGAGATTTGGTATTATGTATCTTGCTTTTATAGTCAGTTAGGTTAGAAGTTTCCCACCATTCTCCTGCATATGCTAGGAGGTTTACAGTTGTTAGTCAACTACCACACTCTTCAACCATGCTCTTGGATTGTGCCACAAAGTCATATTTGTGGCTTCGATGGCAGGGTCTGCATCTGAGAGTCCATGTCTCTCTTGTAGAGTTCATGACCGCAGTTGTCAGATAACGCTGCTATACGTCCGTCTTATGATGGAGTGGTACTGTTTATTGTAGCTGGTGGGATGTGTTATGAGGCTAACAATCGTGAATGGAGATTTGTTGGGTTGTAGGGCATTTGCAGTTGTTAATCATGTATCACACTTTCTATCCGGGCTCTTGATTTGTGCCATGACATAATCTTATCGCGCTTGATGGTTTTTTGGCTGGGTTCAGTGGCTCTCACGGATGCTTCGAGAGTCTCTCTCCTCGCTAAGGCCTTGTGACTACTTGTTAGTTCCACAAGGAGAACAGGGTGCACTGCTCAGTCGCCACAACCATTTTATTATGGTGTGGTACATTTCATTGCAGCTGGTGGGTTGATATAAGGCTAACAAATGTAAATAGGGATTTGCTGTTAGATCCCTGTCAGGAGTCTCATGTCACATTCATTGTGCATGGACTGTGTTACCCTGTGATCAAGAGATGCCGGTTGCCAGGTGAAAACCCTGGAGTAATGATGTCTCCGACATATGTTGAGTGCAGGTGTTAGCACCTTTATGTTTGGTAATTGTGATAAGAGATTAGATTAGACATTGATTATGCAAAAATTGTGGGAGTGGCTCTCACTTTAGCTTCGGCTACTGGCTTTGTGCTTAGAGCTTATGCCGTATTTACTGTTGCCAGTGAAAATGCCATAAGCTCCAACACACTGAGAATAGAGTTCACTAAATCAAATCATTTATATATCCTCCTCAACAAAAATAGAAACATAAAAATATAAAAAATACATCTGAATAATATAAAATAGAATTGCACTAAATCAACAAATATATAACTAGTTTATATGGTATTTATATACCAGTTTCAAAAGTACAAATCATGATTTGAAAGAATCAAAAAATTTTCTGGGGCTCTTATACACATGCTAGGAAGTGGAAATATGTGATACTATTTATTGATAGATTATTGGCGCTTGCCTACAGATGTAGGAGTGCAAAAATATTTGATACTATTTATTGATAGATTATTGGCGCTTGCCTACAGATGTAGGAGTGCAAAAATATTTGATACTATTTATTGATAGATTATTGGCGCTTGCCTACAGACGTAGGGGTGCAAAAATATTTGATACTATTTATTGATAGACTATTGGCGCTTGCCTACAGATGTAGGAGTGCAAAAGTATTTGATACTATTTATTGATAGATTATTGGCGCTTGCCTACAGATGTAGGAGTGCAAAAATATTTGATACTATTTATTGAAATATTATTGGCGCTTGCCTACAGATGTAGGGGTGCAAAGATATTTGATACTATTTGATAGACTATTGGCGCTTGCCTACAGATGTAGGAGTGCAAAATTATTTGATACTATTTATTGATAGATTATTGGCGCTTGCCTACAGATGTAGGAGTGCAAAAATATTTGATACTATTTATTGAAATATTATTGGCGCTTGCCTACAGACGTAGGGGTGCAAAGATATTTGATACTATTTATTGATAGACTATTGGCGCTTGCCTACAGATGTAGGAGTGCAAAAGTATTTGATACTATTTATTGATAGATTATTGGCGCTTGCCTACAGATGTAGGAGTGCAATTATATTATACTATTTATTGATAGATTATTGGCGCTTGCCTACAGATGTAGGAGTGCAAAAATATTTGATACTATTTATTGATAGATTATTGGCGCTTGCCTACAGACATAGGGGTGCAAAAATATTTGATACTATTTATTGATAGATTATTGGCGCTTGCCTATAGATGTAGGAGTGCAAAAATATTTGATACTATTTATTGATAGATTATTGGCGCTTGCCTATAGATGTAGGAGTGCAAAAATATTTGATACTTTTTATTGATAGATTATTGGCACTTGCCTACAGATGTAGGAGTGCAAAATAATATATTATACTGTTTATTTATAGATTATTAGCGCTTGCCTACAGATGGTAGGAGTGCAAAAATATGTGATACCATATTTATTGATAGACTATTGGCTCTTGCCTATTCATGTATGGTGAATGTGATAAGAAATTAGATTAGACATTGATTATTCAAAATTTGGGGAAGTGGCTCTCACTTTAGCTTCAGCTACTGGCTTTGTGCTTAGAGTTTATGCCATTCTCTCTGGCAATGCTTTGGCAGTGAAAATGTCATAAGCTCTACCACACTGAGAATAGAGTTCACTTGGGTACATTCAAGCATGGAAGCAATAATTCAAGGGTAGTTTAAGGGTGCTGTCCTATACTTGCTAGGAAATGAAAATATGTGATACTATTTATTGATAGATTACTGGCGCTTGCCTACAGATGTAGGGGTGCAAAAATATTTGAAATCATTCATTGATAGATTATTGGCGCTTGCCTACTGATGTAGGGGTGCAAAAAATTTGATACTATTTATTGATAGATTATTGGCGCTTGCCTGCAGATGGTAGGAGTGCAAATATGTGATACTATCTATTGTTAAATAAGGAATTTTCCCCATTTAATCACTCTTGCTCAAGTCTGTTTCAGCCACACTGTGTTGTTGTCATCACCACTTCTTCTCGGGTATTCTTCTCAAACAGATTCAACTCCATTCGTGCTACAGTCTTTTTTTAAGCTTCATCTACTAGGTAATTAACTGTTTTTCTTTTCTTGTAGAATCTATTCTAAATAACTGAAGAAATCACAATAGCCTTCATAGCTAAACAGATTCGGTTTCAGAGCAATTCAAATATCTAATCCAGTGCTGAGTTTCAAGCATTGCATTTTGAGAGTTGTCCAGATATCTCAACGCAGTAATAATTGAATGTTTCCATGAGTGATGATTCTGAATCTCCATCAATAAATCAGATAATAAATCCAGCCAATCCGACTTAGCTTTTTTAAATGCTATCCAATTCTAAACTATTCTTGATTATTTGAATTAAAAATTAAATTATGTTGTTTTAAAACTATTTAGTGGACTTTATGCTTTGAAAATTTATTTTATCTCTGATTGTTTTCTAGGCTAGTTTGCCAGCAGAAGTGTTCATCTAATTGCTATCAAAGAGGATGGAAACTCCAAAACTAAAACTGATAAGATATATAGTAGTACCGGTAGCTACCTGAACAGAATTTTTGTTTGAAGCTTGGTATTTGATGATCCAGACAAACTGCTAGCTGGACAGTTACTTGAAAAAATATTATTGTTGAAAATGATAGAATAATATTCTTCAAAAGATTATATTGTTTTCATATTGATGCAGGAAATTTGATGAAAATTTCTGTAAACATGATTAGGCTACCAATACACAGTTTCAGTAGTTCGTTGGTATTATAAACCTTTTAATCAGAATTGAAATGCAATAATTTTTGTTTAATGTTGAAATAATAATTGTTTTTTGCTTTTCTACTGGTGGGGAAGGAATTATGCACAAATTCTGGAACGCAGATTTCAGGGTTATACCGGAACGTTTTTCTAAGTATGTCGGGAATTAAAAAAATATTTTTTAGCAACTTTTTATACTGTACTTGTAATTGGGCATGCATTTATGTTGTTACAATTCTTTGTTATATTGTGTTTTTCATGGCATTGATTTAAAAAACGTTATGTATTAATAATAGCAAAAAAATCATTTTCTATTTAAATTCAAACAATGAAAATATATATAGTTGATAAAGTTTCTATAGAGTACAAGTGACCTTTTCAGATTATTTCAAGTCTCAACTTTTGTAATTTTATCGATTGTGGCTATTGTAATTTGTGAATACTGTTTGTATTGACTAGTCTTAATACTTCAAGGCATGATTTTGAAACACAGTTTGTACAATCCACTACTAGGTAGGGCATGCAGTTCTCTGTTACTTCGTTTATTTGTTTTATTGTGTATTTCCTGTCATTGATTTTACCAGACACTTTGTATCAATCATTGTTAAAAAATGACAGCTCCCACTTCAAACAATTGAAGATATATCTAGTTGATAATGATTTATAATTTAAGTATAATTTCAAGTTTCAACTGCTGTAATTTTATCGATAGTGACTAATGTAATGTGAAATTACTGTTGGTATTGACTTGTCTTGTACTCCATGTGTGGAGTTTTCAAGGCTTAATCTTTAAAAAATTCAAATAATAATAAATAAAAATACAGGATGAAAAGGGCAGAAGAAGGAAGAAGCGAGAAAGGTGGGAGGTCTAGGCCACGGGCTTCTCCATCTTTCTTAGTATATTATATTGAATGATCAACATTTAATTTAATTTCCACTTTTAATAATATTTTATTGTTATATAGATAGGAAACATTGTTTTTTAAATGTTATGATTTATTCAAAATTATTTTCTCTTTTGTATGAATTTCATTTATAAAATCTTATACTGGGTTCTCTGCTGTACAAACCGATGAAGAATTTTGAGAGGCTCTTTTTGTCCATCTTGAATTACATCTGAAGTTCTGCTCTTCTGGTGTATTTTGATGATGTTCTCTTTTTGGTGTTTAGGGAGGGGGGTATTGTTTGCTGGAGGGGGGTATTGTTTGCGGTACTGGTTCTATTGTGTTGCTACGGTGTCAGTTTGTAGAATAGCTTTTGATGTCTATTTGTTGTATCAGAGGAGTACTGCAGAAAACCCAGCAAATGAGATTTATATTAAAATATATTCTTTTTAAAACAATTATTATTTATTAATAGAAAATGTGGTCAGGGGATACTGTTTGGTTGGCAGGACAGAGGTGATCTCTGGAGGTACCCCAGGGATTGCCTCTCAACTCCAACACTACTTCCCTCCGTTAATGGGTTGTAGTTAGGAGCAGTATCCACCTCGCGTGGCCCACAAGGCCCCTCCCGGAAGGGGGGCAAGTCAACCTTACGTCCTCGAATGGTGTTGATGCCACACCTCGTGTGGGCTGGGAAACGTACGTCCTGGGTGCCCTCGGTTTGGTTCATCTCTTGACTGGAGGCAGTGTTGAGATGTCCCCTGACGGTGGGATACCACAGTGACTGCGGCCGACAAGGCTCTGGCGATTGGCGAAGTTAGGGACACCCAAAGTTAGTAGACAGATCTATCTGCTACTAATCTTGGTGGTCTCTCACTACCGCTTTTCATGAATTTTTACTATTCTTCCTTTCTGTTCTCAATTCCCTTTTGGGGCCAAGTAATAGGTGTTGTTAATTTTAATTTTTTTATTTTCTCATGTAGGCATCTATTATTTTATCATCCTATCATTCGCAGTTCTTATTTAGATTGTTGTGTAATTTAATTTATTTTAAATTATGTGAAAAAATTGAATTAAACTTAATATTTTGAGCTAGTATTCATGCGAGCAGCAGAACATATAGGACGTCTAAAGAATAGTAACTTTAAATTCTTGTAATGATGTGAAAATTCTTTAGAGTAGAATTTGATGTGGAAATAGTGCGTGATTTGGATTTCTGCTTTCCATTTTCAGGTATCTGTTCAATCAGAGATAAGCTACGAAACTCCTGGGCACTCTTTGTAAGGGTGGCCGATTGGCCAGCAAAAGAGACTCTGTTCTCTGCTGTATAATCACTTCCCGGTGGTTCGGAAACCACCTAAAACTGTAAGTCCAACTCAGCAATCACCATCATCCAATTCACTACCCACGCACAGGTCTCAGTCCTATGTGGGCTTCATCCTCCAAAAAAAAATCATGGGAATAAAACGCAAAAACCTTCATATCAAAAAACTAGGTCTAAGCAAGGGCGTCATTTTAGTCCAGCTTATGAGGGGGAAGGGGCATTTATTAAAAAATCTATCTGAAGAGTTTGAATTTTGTCACAATTTTGTTTCTTATTACTATTTTTTCAAGTTAATATCTTATTCCAATAAAGTAATTTTGTTGTTTGGTATAATAATATAATATTTATCTATACCGCTTTTTTCACTTTTGGCTTACCGTATATTAATAACAGGGGTGCCCACAGGGGGGGCTATGACGCAGACTGCGTCATTGAAATTCTTGGGGGGGGGGGGGGTCGTAGTTGATTGAAACCGTGTTTAACGTGACAACATTAAAAAATATACTAAGAAGTCACCAGATAGAATGTCAATTAATGAAAATACATTTATAATTATTATTATTATACAATTGAATATGAATTAGCTAAAATAATAATGTTTAGGATTTGTGCAGGAACTTGTGCAGATGTACTTGAGTCTATTTCTAATGAAGAAATAATTGAAAGGTTTTCTGTTTCCTCATCCCAAAAACTTCTATGTGGGGTTTAGAGAGATAGATTTAACAATAGATTTTAGAGGGAAGTGATAGCCGTGAGCCGTAGCAGGTATCTGTTCAATCAGATAGATAAGCTGCGTTCTCGTAGGTCCTGTTTGTAACGGTGACCGATTAGATTGGCCAGCAAAAAAGACAATGTTCTCTGCTGAAAATCACTTCCCGGTGGTTCGGAACCCACCTAAAACTGTAGGTCCAACTCATCAATCACCATCATCCAACTCATTACCCACGCACAGGTCTCAGACCCATGTGGGCTTCATCCTCAAAAAAAAAAAAAAAAAAAAAACTCAGAAGGTGCCTAGCTAACTTGTAGATGGTCACAGTCTACAAATTTAAAATGTTTGTCTTCAAACTGTTGATGTTTTTCATGTATTTTACGATAACTACTTACTAATAAGTAAGAACTGCTTTTGAAAAACTTACTAAATACTAAAAATTCAGTAATTTTTCATAACTATGTCTTTATTTTGTTTTTGAAAGACACTTCTTTCGATTGTGTGTTGTAAATAACTATACATGAAATGTGTGCCTTTTATGTACTTCATCCATACATAAATTCTCCCAAGATACTACATTAAGTAAATAACCTGTTGTTTAACTACTGTCCAATAAATGACTTAGTATTTTGAATTTTTGTGTTTTACAAATGAAGTTATTACCTCATTGTTTTCACTTCCTTTAAAGGAACAACTTTGTAGAATTATTTAACCTTAATCTAATTGGTACACCGAACATAAAGTTATAGGTATTTCATTTTTATTGAACATTGTGTATTTGTAATAATATTTTATTGTTTAAAAACCATTTAGGTTCAAATTCTTATTTAGCTATTTTGCAATTAAGTTATTGAGCAGAAGTTCATACATTCATTTCATTGATATTTCTTTTTTACCTTTACAAAAAAATGTTACCTATGTAAAGAATCTCAAGAAATATACATACATTTTGTATATTATCGACTGGGTTTGAATTTTTTCAATAGTTATAAAAATCTTCTTTTAGTTTTAGAAAGAATATGGGGGGCTTTTTTCGCATTTTTTGGTGGGGGGGCCTAATTTATTGGGGGGGGGGGGTTTGGTGCTAAATTTAGGGGGGGGGGTGCGTCATGAGGCTTAGGGGGGGTGGGCACCCCTGATTTAATAAATTACTGTATGGTATATCACGAGTAATTAATGCTTAAAAGAACAAGATTGAAGTGGTGAATATGGTAGTACATTATTTTTAATTAAAAAAAAACCCATAAAAGTGAGGAAGCAGAAAACAATCTTGTAAAGCTACGCTCGCACATAGACAATAAAAAGATAAAATTACTTGTTTGAAAATAAATATTTCCACTAGATTTGCACTGATTGGTACATCCATAATCACTACATGAAATGATCATGTTAAAAAATCATTTAACATCATAAAACAAGTCATTTGAGCACTGACAAATACGGGGTTTTTCCATTACCGCTATACAAATTTTCGTGGTTTTGCCCGATTTAGAAGCGGGCGATGCTAGCGCTGTGACTTCACAGCGGATCCCGGAGTTACGCATCTAGTAATATATTATATCAATGCAGTCGACTACAATCAGGGGTGCAGAATATTCCAAAGCCCCAAAATTTCCCCAGAACATCACTTTTAAAGACCAAAATTTCCCCAGAATAAGTGTCGTGAAACCCGATAATATAACTTGACTTTGTTTCTTCAAATTTCACTTATTACTCATAGCTTTCATTGAAATCGAATTAAAAATGTGGATTAATGGATTTAAATTACTTTTCACATTTTGAACTCACACGTTTTATTTCAATTGATGAACCAAATTCAGTAATCACTACACTAGTACTTAAGAATAAAATGATTCAGGCTTGTAGAGTGAGAAGCATACTAAGAAAAAATAATTAAAATTTAAATTGTTGAACAGTTTTTAATTTCTTGCTCTTCCACTCAAGAGTTCTTCATCTTCTGTTTCTGTGTCACAATACTTTTTTAGTCATCATCCATACATCCATCTACATAGAAAAAACACACATTCTTAAAGAAGTGTATAAAATTATTCTAATATTATATATATTTCATATTTTTTTACAATTATGAACCAATTCATTAATGCAAGTAATGGATTTTTAATACCTTTAACAATCCATGAATGATATGGTAAATACTATGTGCTATGATTTGGATTGTTTTTTCTGAGACTCCATAGGCACAGAATGCTCATAGTTATTTATAGGTGTGTATTATTTTTCTTCATTGGTTTTAGTTTTCTCTTGTAAGAAGTTCCAAGTATTTTGAATTGTTCAAGTTTAATTTTATTGAAATTAAATCCATGTGTTTATTTTCATCATTCCCAATGACCTATGACCAATGTATTTAAAGAAAAATGAAGATCATTATTAGCCTACTATTATTATATGTAGGCTTAACTGTTTGTGCTATTTCCCCTATTTTATAATAAATGAACATAATACTGATCTCAAAAATCTTCAAGAAATGGAAGTCGTCCCTTCTCAGATTGGAGCTTGTCTACAACTTTGGAGGTCTTGTAAAATTTCAACTTTGAAGTTGATGAATACCTTGAAAAGTGAAATTTTTCCCCACCAAAGTGTCTAACTAGTCCCTCTCTCAAGATATTTGATTACAAATAACAAATTATATCCATTATATACGTGTTATTTTAAGATTTCCTTGGACTTAAGTCTGAGTAATGTTCTATCAGCTCTTAAAACTAATATGCTTAATTTTTTTATTTCCCCAGACCCTCGGCGACTTCCCCCGAACAATGTTCGGGCGTTCGGACATATTCTGCATCCCTGGACTACATGACACAAATTATGGAGGATATGAAATGCAGAACATACCACGAATTGATACGGAAGGCTCAAATGAGAGAGGATTGGAGGTCTGCTGCCAACCAACTCAACGGTTGAAACAAAAGGAGAAGGTAGTTTCGAGTTGGAGCCATTCTTATCGTAACGATCGCGAGTATATCATATTTTTCCTCAATGCAAGGAAATAAACGAAAAAAGAGATTATTCACGTGATCCTTATGTTGCCCTGTCTGCTTGGTTGTATTCTTTGTAGATAAATTTTTTTGAATATGAAATTCTATGCAAAATTTAGAATTCGCCAGTATTTTCACCTCCATCATTGTTATTTTTTATGATATTGTTTCGCTAGTTATTATTTATGATTTAATGGTTCATGATTGTGGCTAGCCATCTTTTACATACAGAAGTAGAATCTGTTCTCTGCTGTGAAATCACTTCCCGGTGGTTCGGAACCCACCTAAAACTGTAGGTCCAACTCATCAATAACCATCTCATTACCCACGCGGGCTTCATCCTCCGAAAAAATGTAAAGCCATGAGACTGGTTCAGTAATAAGTGAATGAATGTTAAATGAAATATTTGATTGGTTTCATTCATGTGTTGTATTCATCTTATTAAGAAAAAATGAATAAAACAAATTTATCTTATTTAGAATAAAAAAAATCGCTGAATATTTGTTAAAAATTTAATCCTTGTATAAAACGGCATGAAAAGTTACATGTATATATTGTGTACCAACTATAAGTTTTATAAAAATATCAAATTCATACACTAACTTTTCGCTCCACTTTATAAACATGTAAGCCATTCTGACTTTTAAGAACTGTACAAAACAATGCAATAATCACGTTTTAACTATTCACTAGTACAAATGGCAGTAGAATAGATTACATTTTTAATCAGTTTCTTCACTAACCAATGAATTTAATAGAAAATTAGAATTAAAAACAACCTTCAATCCAAAAATTGGAGTCACATAATTATAATAGTCTTATGTCATAATACTTTAGTTATAAATATCTCATATTTAGTATAAATCTATCATATTTAGGACGGAATAATTACGACAGTATATAAATTTAGAATTATTAAATTTGTATATTACTTAGTAGTGTACCGTTAATAAGCTCTAATAGTTACAAATACAAGCAATTATATCTATTGTAAAAAAATATCTATCAAAACAGCAGCAAGTCAAAACTTTTATTAATGAAATCCAATAAATGCTTAAGGACTAATTAAACCAGGACTAAAACGCTAGACCAATGGCTCAGCCATTATTGATTTCATGGGAGACTTACCGTTTATCGGAAACCAAGGCGTCTGATCTATTCAAATTCATAGACGTTCAAAAATTAGTATAGACCAATCAGACGCCTTAGTTTTGGGTAAAATTCCATTTACCGGTAAACGGTAAGGTTCCCATGAACTCAACCATTGGCACGTCACGATTTGGAACATAGAGTAGACTTGTCGCTTGGTAAATGATCCATGAGTGGACTGCATAGGTCCAGCATAGAAAAATACTGATTTAACTTGTTGTTTCAAATATTGATTTATTGTGAAGCTCAATTGATAATCATGATTCATTTAACGTCAGCTTATAAAAAACCATTCTAAACATATCTTAATACAGGTTTCTATAGATATACTCATTAAATTGAAAATTACACCGGTCGTTGCTCTGATATACAGATGTATCTTGAAATTGAAATATTTTTTATTCTCCATAAAAATACAAAATTGCAAAATATAATACAATATAATATGTAGGAGGTTCCTCACATAGGCACATGCCGAAATGACAATTCAGCTTCTTTAACATGTACTACAAGGTAGTTCTGTGAGAAATAGACCTCACGCCCAACATTAAGGGTGCTTCCACAGAGGAACATACTCGATGTACTCAATGATAACCAACATCGCAAAATTAAACACAATCATCAGACCTATCTCTTGATTCAATTTGGATAGTCTATTTCACGTCTGTTTTTCACAAAAGTCAATATGTATTACCTCACCAAGGCTACGTTTCTATTTTCATCCTGCCTGTACCAATGTTGTTCAATACAGCTGACTGCAAGATCAGATTCTACATGTCTAATGAATGAATTTATAGAATAATCTGCAAAGAACTGTTTTGAATCAAAATAATTAATTTTGACTTTCAGTTCAGTACTCCCACCAGCGAACAAGTTTTTTATCCTTCTGCTGGTTCGTGACAATTCAATCCATATTTTTTCTATTGCAATGAATTAGTGATGATCATTGTGAGCAAGTCTATTTATTATTATCATTGTTTACATTTTAATATTTTTGTTCTCAATTTTATATTTTTTATGACAATAAATCAACTCAATTCGTACAATTATCACTTATTGTGCCTTGTATGCTGGAATGTATGTTCTCAAAAATTCTTTCAGTAAATAATATTATTTTGTATTCTTTATTTAGTTTCTATACAGCTTATATTTAATTTGTTTCTTTCAACTACTAATAGCTGTAAGACATTGAAATGTTATTTTGTTGTAATTTATTTATTTGAGAATAAACTAACTATCTAACTATTATACTTAATTGGAATATCAAGTAGGCTATATAATATAATCGTATCATGTACATATTGAATAATATGTGGGGGGCATATCTGTATTGCAGGGCAACAATGGGTGCCATTTTCAATGTGCTTATTATTTATAGAAACCTGTATTAAGATATGTGTACAATGATATTGTATACTACATACTATATTATAATTATATACTATACTATTGGCATATCTATATTAAGGTCAGTTAAAAAAAAAAAAAAAAAAAAGTTATTTTGAGTAGGTGCTGGTGTATAAAAACTGATTCTGCAAGGTAGGTTATCGTTGTTCAGGCATGTTACAATACTGATGTACCTGATCAGCTTGATCTCATCTAGTGCATAGAAACCTCAAACATCCATTTCAGGTAGTTCACTTCTTTTTATGGACGTATAATGAACTTTCTTTGTAACTGAATGGAAAGCAGGCACCAAGGTTTGTTCGATGCGGGTTCTGTGCGAGTACACGTTTAAAGCTAACGACGCGCATAAAGCTAAAAATATTATGGTCGTCAATAAATAGCTGTTACTATCCATGACGATCGGTTGCATTTTGATCAATCTGGCATTGCACTCAGGCAACTTGTACTGGTTGCTTTGTATGCAATGCAGTTTGTTCTTGTTGCGTACATCGACTTTAGTTGAATTTAGCCAGTTGTAGATGTCTTCACAGTTGCAGGAGAGAGGATTATTGGAGAGGTCAATTGTGAGGTTATGTTTGCGGCTACTGACCGCTTCATCGAGATGGGCGCGCTCTTTCGGCGTCAATGTGTAAATAGAATTGCTTTCCAAATCAATGAAGCGCAGATTCTTCATACACGTGATGTTGAAGTGTACTCCGTGAAGGTTGTTTTGACCTGGAGAAACAAAATTGAGAAAATATTTCGTTGAAAAATTCTTTTTATAGTGTACAAGAGTAAAATTGAGCTATAACGCTCTATTGATACATTCATACTACATTTTGTTATTGTAAAATTTAATATCATTAATGAGTGAAAACAGTAGATAAGTTGAATATTCATAGAATTTCATATCAAAATTGAGCCCCACCTCAAATAATTGAAATTTTAATTGTGGTAACCAGTGAATAAGAATGTTGTATAAATAATTGTTGATCTGACTTGACTTGTCTTATATTCCATATCCGGAGTCTTAAAAACGCAATCTTTTTAAACAAAGAATAATAATAAAAAATTGAGGTTTCTGTAAGATTTATTCAAAGTGCCAGAAACAAGTTTGAGATACTTTTGAAATAATTTTCCAAACAACAAGGTTTGTTATGGCAAGTAAAAAATTGGGGCTTCTAAAAGGCTAATTTAATCTTTCCAAAACAAAGCATGAGAAGCTCCTGGAATTAATTTTTGAAAGAAAACACAGGATTGTGATACAGTAGTAGAAAAGAATTGCAATAGCCCTGTTACTCAAAAGAAACCGGTAAAAAATACATGAAATTTCATGAAGGCAGGTTGAGGATGTTTGCATATGCTTAAAGAACAACGAATGAACATGTAATTAAGAGTAATAGAGCTTATCTTTGACTTACAACTCTAGCACACATGCAGGCTACTTTTTTCTTGCAGATGAAACATACCTATGCATCTGAGTCTTGAGCGTGTGTAATTATTAATTATTTAAAACTTCTAAAGAGTCACGATTGATATTGTAGAACTGTTCCATGATAAATAAAATGAGAACACAAATTTTGTCTTTTCTACAGTTTTATTTTTGGTACAAGGACCATGGTTCATGACCCCACAGGTCACATCTTCAGCTTGACTGGTCAAGATGTGACCTGTGTGGTGATGAAACCATGGTCCTTGTACCAAAAATAAAACTGTAGAAAAGACAAAATTTGTGTTCTCATTTTATTTATTATTTATTTATTGTGAAAAAAGTATAACGAATGTGAAGATGCAACAGACTCTAGTACAAAATTGCTCTCTTCACAAATTTTAAATATCCTATATTGTCCAAAACATCGAAGTAAATGATGCTAGGAAAGTAGGAAATAGAGAACCTACATATTTAGGTGGGTTCCAAACTACCAGTGAGAGATAATAATGCAGATATCGACAAGTTTTTCAACCGGTCACCCTTGAAAGTGCAGTTCTAAGCGCTCGTGAATATACCCTCGAGAACATCACGATCACCCAAACACCGCGCTCAGCAAACGGCCAATCTGCTGTAAAATCACTTCCCGGTGGTTCGGAACCCACCTAAAACTGTAGGTCCAACTCCTCAATCAACATCATCCAATTCATTACCCACGCACAGGTCTCAGACCTATGTGGGCTTCATCCTCCGAAAAACAAATAAACAATCACTCCCTTAGCAGGACACTATTGGTTATGTTAATTATCACTACATTTTAATTTATTCAGTTTATTTAACATGTTAAGACTTTTTGTCTCCTTTAGAAAGATTATTTTGTAACGTAATAAAAATAGAGAGAATGAATTGGAAAAGAAAGGCCAATATCAAGTCTCCCCACAAATAAAAGCTATACGCAAAAAATAGAAGGATAAGCATATTATCAGCGGGAAAATTGGGTTAATTACAAAAACCCTTAGCTTTGCACAGATAAACTGTACATCATGCATTTAGAAACAAATTAGGCCTATAGTTAAAAAATGTGAAAAGTAAAGTATTTTTTTTTTTTGTTTAAAGCTTTACCTAGTTGAAGATGTTCATCTGTAATGAAAGAAGAATTGGTTTTAACGTTCAAATAAATGTTAGTCAACAACATTATTCCGAAAAGTAATACTAAATTAATCTTACCAATATGTAAATCTTCTAGGCTTGGCAGATCGCAAAATACTTGTTCGTCTTGAAACTCGAAAATTTCATTCTGTTCCAAATGCAGTTTTTTCAACTTTTTCAGTTCACTTGATACAAATATGTCATGCAGATCGGTGGCTAAGTCTTCGGGAGTGCCGTCAGCGAAGGCATCAGTCAAATGGAGTTCTTCGAGGTTTTCAAAATTCGAAAACACTCTGAAAATTAAACAAAAATAACTATCTTTGTAGTGGCGAAGGTGATTTTGTGGAAGGTATCCATAATGAATAATAAGACGAAATTGTCACAACCATATTTATTAAAAAATATTGAGAAACTAGTTTCGTTTGTTTTACCATTATCAATCTCAATCAAACTATTTTTTGATAAATTTGGTTGTGACAATTTCGTCTTATTATTCATTAAACAAAAATACATATAAATATACATTTATAATATATAATATGTAAATATGAGACACTCTATATAACACTTATGTAAATAAGAAAAGCACTACATACATTGAAAATCATGATATTGTTGATAGCTTAATTGTTGATAGAAAATCACTAGAATAAAAAGATTAGATAGATAGGTAGCCTTTATTAAGGGCAAAGTTAGGACCCAAGGCCCTCTCTTTCACGCAAATTGAAACTTTCTTTTGAATTTTATCTTGTGCATCATTTAATTATTCGGCGGCTCTGGTAGCGCAGTTGGTTGGAGCGCTTGACTGTGATAAGATAGGGCTCTGGCTGGCTTTGTTTCCTGCAGCCTTGGGTTCGAATCTCATTCAGCCACAGATGTTTCTCATAATTCATCCATTCACCTCATTACCCAAGCACAAGCCTCCAGACTCATGTGGGCATCATCCGCAATCGAGCAGCCAATCACTAAATTTACTAACCTTGGATGGTGGTCCGTAGGATTGTCAGACGAAATGGAAATGTCATTGTGATTCAATATCAATCGCTGAACATTCGATACATGATGAAACGTTTTTCCTCTTATCAACTTGATATGATTGCCGGTCATGTCAACAATCTTCAGTTTAGTATTATTCTGAATTCCAAATACATTGACTGGTAACTCTGATATGTTGTTGCCTGTAAATATGAGTACCTGAAATCAAATGATAAGGATATGTGTAAATGAAAACATTTTGAAATCTCACAATACACACACAATATTGCTGAAATCTTTTAAAAAATATTTCTATATTTTGAATTCCCTTCAAAAACTGCGGTAGCTTGTTGTAGTTTCCTACCAATATAACTAGGTTTTTGTTTCAATAAGCTACTATTGTTCTAGATAGATATTAAACTAGTAGGTTGCCCGATTCAATTGCAAGTGGATTTCCAGAAAGTGCCATGTTTGCTCTTGTTCTCCTTCTTCCTTTTCTTCTCTTCCTAATTCTTCAGGACTAAAAATAATTGATTTTTATATTTTTTGGAATAATTTTTGATATTATTTGTTATTTTAAGTCACATGGAGCTCTAGAGTTTCATAGATAGAGGACAACATGAAGTTCATATTAGATAAGTTGGTCAAAAATATTCAGTTACAAGTGTTCTTGTTACCATTCTTCATCCCAAAATTGCAATCCAACTCTTGGAATTTGTCAAGCGTCGATTACACAAAGCGAGTTTACTAGTTAACAAGCCAGCTAGTAGCAACACTACTAAAAGCCATGAGCTTGGTCCTGTAGTAGCAAGTATTGAATCTGGCCTTTGGTGGCGTGAGGGCGGTCCACCTTGAAGTGCTGCTAGTCACTGACTTGTTAGCAAGACAAACTCGCCTAGTAATCAACTCTTCTGTTTACAGAGACCCGCTTTGTTGAAAGCTTGAAATTCTCACAGTAGGTGAACAATTTATTCTGCTATGTTGACAACATGAGTGGACTTGCAATTAGATATTTGCATTAAAAAATCTTAGAGGAAGTACAGTTGACATTTCTAGGTGTTGACTCAGCAAGACAATGGAGAGGCGGTCTTACCTCCCCTCAGGATATTCAACTTTTAATAGGTTGTCTCAGAGGAACAAGAATCTTCAATTTCAAGTGTAAAATGCCAAGGTACAAACTCTGGTGGAAGTAGTTGATTTCAGAAATTAAAAAATCTATATAAATTTACAAAAAAAAAGACGAACAAATACCTGAGTTTCAGGAGGAAGTCTCTGCAGCATAGATGCATCAGTGAACCCAGTATACGAGCAGTTTACAACGTAATGTTGACCAAAATAGTCTTGCCATCCACAGAGACATTTATCAGAGAATTGGGGAGGACAATAGCTACTTCCAGTACAGATCGATACTAATGCAGCTATTAGCAATATTTGCAACATCTGAGAACAAAATGACACGTATATACAATAAAAATCACTTCAACACTTTTATAGAAATTTTATAAAATTATAAAAACTGATGAGTTAACAAACAATACAAATGAACAAACGATTTAGGGCGGATTTGGCTGATATTTTTAATTACACCGAATTATTTGATTATAATATTGGCTCTACTACACACTATTCCACTAGCTAATGGTTCAATTTATTCTACTCTTGAAATTCCAAACGTATGAATTCCAAAGTTCTTGTTTTATTTTCGTTTTTATTTTTTGTACACATAACCTCAAAGATGACCAACTTGAAATGATTGTGCTAAGATTCACACTCACCGTAAATTATCAACCTGGAAAAAATTGAGTCAAATATGCAAATAATCAGTAATTTTTATGGAGTATTTTCTAACTGAATTAATAAATTAAAAAATAAAAACAACAGGTGTCCACTACATCGTTAACAAAAATTCAGCATTTTTTTCATAACATCTTTGTTCTGCAATCTGCAAGTAGGCTGCTATCAGGCTTGCAACGTTGCAGCATATCAACCGATGTTCATGAGGAAAAGTGCTTAATGGAAAAGCATTGGATCAAGGATATGGAAATAAATATAAGAAAATAATTTGAATTTCAATCTGATGCTTTATCGATCATATTATTCTCAATAGTTTATAATCCATGAAAAGTGGCTGTGAAAAATATCGGTAATTGTCAATGCTTACTGAATAAGTAGCTGTCGTCATCAAGTTATCATGTAGGCTTTGCATTTTGTTTTAGATTTAGGTTATGTTTGTGTTGTGTAAATTCTGCGATCCATTAAAGTATCAAAGATTCAACTTTGCATTATTTGTTTTACCGGTACTCTGAAAGTTCAACTCTGAAAGTTAATTTTGTGATTGAAGTATTTGTTATAAAAGATATGGATCTAAAATCTGAATACATTTGATCTGCAACTGTAATTGCGATCTATTCCATTGGCAATGATGTTGAATCGTACGAACTCTTTTGGGGAATCCGGTCTTGGTGAACCAGAACAAGATGCTAATTCTGCGCTTACCGAACTTGATAAAGGTTAGTCATTATTATTATTATAGACGTAATTTAATTGTTCTTATTAATCACAATAAGAACTCATCACTCAGACATCATCACATTGCAGTGGAATGAAGAGTAAGCAACATACTAAACTATATGTGCCTCTGAATTCTCTCGAAGTTTCCAGATATTGTATTGGTCTGTTATACTAACATTCTGGTACACAGACAACGTTTTTCAAGAATCCTTGTAAACTAGTTACCAGGAAACAAAATACGGTATTCTTGGATTTCTTGTTCCATAACGATCTGCGCTGTTAATATCAACTTGTTATTGTAAATTTATAGACTTGCAGTCGTTGAAGATGAGTTTCAATAACTCGAAAACGTTCGGCCAAGTGTGAGTACAATTATTATTTATATATTCACAATTTAAAACTGACTGCAAGTCGTTGAATTTACAATAAAAAGTTAATAAATACGGTATTTCATTTCTAATGAAATGGAATTCTATAACTTGAATGCAGTCAGAAGAAATTGGTATCCCAATAGTCTTCTTCTTCTCGTCATGAGCTTTGATTAACCCATTTTCGAGCATTGTAGACAATATTAACTTTGGCTTGTATACAAAATCATATTCCTTATTTCAATTCCATATTCCTTTTGCTTCCAGGTTTACGTTCAGGAAGAGTTGGTGAACAGTGTGAAGCAATTGTTAGATTTCCGCGGCTGTTTGAAAAATATCCTTTTCCGATTCTGATAAATTCTTCCTTTCTGAAGCTGGCTGACGTATTCAGGGAAGGGTAAGTACTGCATACATATTTTCATTCACAACACTGATAAAAACTTGTTAATTCAGATTCTAATTGGATTAAAGTATCGATAACGTATTTCTCTCATATATTTTGTATTCATTGCAGAATTAGGTAGGCGTATAAGATATTTCTTAATCTCAACCATTGCGATTTATTATAAATACAACATTTTATTTTTCATTATCGTCATAGCATAAGTTCTATTATCAATTTCAGGAACAACTTCCTACGGCTGTGGGTGCTGAGGGTATGTCAGCAAAGTGAAAAGCATCTGGACAAAATACTGAATGTAGATGAATTTGTGAGGCGAGTTTTCAGCGTGATACATTCGAATGATCCAGTAGCCAGAGCTCTCAGCCTGCGGACCCTCGGCAGTATGGCGGGCATCATTCCAGAACGGCAGCACGTGCATCATAGCATTAGACGCAGTCTAGACTCGCATGACACTGTTGAAGTGGAGGCTGGAATACAGGCTGCTATGCAGTTTGCTGCTCAGTCCAAGTGAGTCCAACTATTTAACTAACTAACCTAACCTAACCTAACCTTAAACTCCATTAGAAGTGGAGAATTTTTTTTGGGGATGAAGCTCACATAGGTCTGAGACCTGTGCGTGGGTAATGAGTTGGATGATGGTGATTGATGAGTTGGATCTGCAGTTTTAGGTGGGTTCCGAACCACCGGGAAGTGATTTTACAGCAGAGAAGTGTCTTTTTTGCAGGCCGATCTAATCGGTCACCGTTACAAACAGAACCTACGAGAACGCAGCTTATCTCTCTGATTGAACAGACACCTGCTACGACTCGTGGCTATCACTTCCCTAATTTTTTAATCAATTGTGGAAATTTTGCGGATCTGATAGAGCAGTTGGAGCGCTAGAGTCCCCAACTCCAGTTAAAGAGTATAAGACAAGTCAGATTAACAATTATACTATCTTATACACTAGTTACCATAATTACTATATAAATTGGTTGAGGTAAGGCTTAATTTTGATATGGAAGGAACTCTTGTACACTATAAAAAGCTTTATTAACTAAATATTTTTTCAATTGTTTTTTAATACTTCTATATTTTTAAGAACTTTAAAAACTGCGGTAGCTTGTTGTAGAGTTTCCTACCAATATAACTAAGTTATTGTTTGAATAAGCTACAATTGTGACTCACCAAGTGATAATCTCCTCGGCTTGTATTATAATCGTGTACGTCAAGATTTTGGTTAATAACATTCGTTTTTTTTAGCTTGTTGATTATTGATTATTTATTCATTTAACTAGCATGCGATAAATGTGAATACAACAGGCTATTGCCCAAAACTGATTTTCACAACATTTTAAAGTAGGATCCAAATCTTGGGTTAGATCGCTGTTTCACTTGAACTTTCACCTTGTTGTAGAGTTTCATACCAATATATGGATTTGATTTCAAATTTTCAAATTCAAGTTTATTCCTTTCCTTAAAATAACATACAGCATATTTCAAATTCTGACAATATGGAAGAATCAAAATACAAATTAATAAAAAGTAAATTTTACAAATAATAGCATACTGAGATAGTACATAAATATACAGTATTATGCAAGGTAGGTAGGAAAATAATACCTGCATAGGTGTAAGACCTGTGCGCAGGTATGAGTCACTGAATATATCTTAGGTTTTTTTTAAATAAATGGTTCTCTGTAGACGTTAATTCGAATCTTATTCAGCCATGGGTGTTTCTCATCATTCACCCATTCACCTCATTACCCATGCACAAGTCTTCAGACTCATACGGGCATCATCAGACTAAAAAAATCTTTCCATAATTTAAAAATAGCTGAAAAAATGACGAATTCTTTTCGATAAACTAGAAGATACAGAGGTGCTAAACCTAAGGGAGCTTGCTGCAGTGAAGCATGCAATATTCTAGGATAATCACCATTGTAAATTCAAACACATGCTTTCGAATGATGTATTTTTTTGAGGATGAAGCTCACATAGGCCTGATACTTGTGCGTGCGTAATGAATTGGATGATGGTGATTGATGAACTGGACCTACAGTTTTAGGTGGGTTCCGAACCACCGTGCAGATCGGAGCAGCGAGAATAGCACCAGATCACAGTATGTGTTTAATTTTGCGATGGTGATTATCATAATATGATAATCACCATCGCAAAATACTATACTATATTATAGTAGGCTATATAGTATATTAATACTAATTATATAGTATAGTATAATAGTATACTAATACTATATTATAGTATTTTATTTATTTGCTTACAAAAGCTCAAAATATACTCCTTCAAGAGCCTCAATGTCAAAACATTATTTTTGTATAAAAATTTACAAACATAGTTTTGGTGTTGGTATAATGTATTGGATGCTCCTCTGTGCTAGCACCCTCGCTCAGTTTTGTGCCAATGCAAATATTTATTTCTTGATCAGTTAATCTTTTTATGTTTCCATAGAAAGTTAGAATAACTAATTTGATTAACGTGGAATCGAGTGAAAGGTATAGACTATAGATAATATTGAAATATATCTATAGATAATATTCAATAGTTGATAAATAATATTTAATAGTTGAAATATAGTCGTCAGACCAAGTTACTTTAAACATGAAGCAATAAAGTAAATAATTTTTATTATTTATCAGTTTATATAACAGAGTTATAGTATAGAATTTCAGTACGGTACAGAATTTATAGTGGGAGTTATGATGCTCAGGTTGTGCAGCCAAAATATGATACAGAATTTGTTTGTAATATCCCAATTTTTTTTATTCTGGTATTTATGTTTTATTATTCTCTTGAAAATATTGTGATTAAATGGAATTTCTCTGTATTTAACCAACAAAATCAACTCAACGGAAAATCTACATTTTTCCAAATTTCATCGTGTTAGTAAGTATCTTCGAATACTTTTTTCGAATTTTCTTGATCATTTTCAAGTTTCAAGTTTCACTTGAACCTTGCCACTTTCAAGTTTCAGCTTCCACAATGCAACTCCAATAGTCACTACAATTCTCCCATCAATCGCATGAGTCTCTATAATCAACACGGTGCTCATCTTGATCTCTTCTTTATGTCCCCCACTCAATTCAAGAAAGCTTGTAGGCTCTTTCATCCCCCATCCTTCTTACGCTGGACCTCGGTCCAATTAATTTTATAATTCTATAACAATTCATATTTCATTTATATTGTTAGTTTCATTATCATTTATCATTTTCATCTTTCTTTTGCATAATCTTTTATATTCAGTTATCTAGCTGAAATACTTATTTCTTTTGTTTATTTTCCAGGTACTTTTTTCAAATTTGTAAATTTTAGTTATTGTAATATGTTCATGATTGGGGAGCAATTTTTGGGGTTTCTCCGTATGCTCCCACATTGTAATTGAATAAATAAATAAATAAATTTTCCCCCAATCTTTTTGCAGATCTTTTGCTTTGAGCATGTGCAACAAGATATCAGACATGATCCAAGGTATAGAAACGCCAGCTCAAATGAAATTGCAACTCATTCCCATATTGCAACATATGCATCATGATACATCAACTGCTGCCATGGTAAGATCATGTATTTGGAAGTGTTTTAATTATTAAGCTAAATATACATATTTGTTATTAAAATAAACATTATGATGTTGAAGATCTTGTTTCCACTAATATGTAGTATAAACTTAAAAAAACACTTTTGAGTGGAAATTGTGACTCACGTTATGGCGTGACGGCCGTTTCACTCTGTTGTCAAGAGCATCGTCAGACGACTAACAGTACTGTGTAATGTGGGTCGTCTGACGATGCTCTTGACAACAGAGTGAAACGGCCGTCACGCCATAACGTAAGTTAATTTCCACTTAAAAGTGTTTTTTAAGTTTATATTATAAAATAAATCGGTTGGGGCTGAAATTAAAGTTGGAAACTGACATATTAATTGTCAATTTATTTCAAATTTCACTGGAAATCTTTATTAATCGATATTCGTTTCATTAATTAATGTAGTAGATCGTTGTATCATACCTTTGAATACAAATAAGATTAACTAGAATCAATCCCTATCAGTTATTTATAAGTTTCGGCTTTAAAAAATGAATTAATCTAATAATTTATCGTTTTTTAGGTTCGACAACTATGTACAGATTTGCTACCAAAGTATCCAGCTCAAGAATTTGTCGTCACAACTTTGAATACTCTAACTCAACTTACGTCTGCAACTTTGGTCGAAATTCCTGATCAGGTAAATCCCATTGAATTATTCAACTTGGACAAATGTATCTTAAGTTCACCAATTTTTTCCTTTATTTTACTCAATAATTTCTTGAATTTGAATAAAATGTACGTTATTCAGATTCTTCGAAACATGATTTATAAATACGCAATTTTTATTTGAAATATTAGAGAATTTCATTTTAGATTTCAATTTTATAGTTTCATTTGTGTTGAAAGGTTTTTTTTTTGTTTCGGTGATGTAATCTATCATTGCCCTCAACCTGATTATTTATTGAAATAATACGAAACTGTGATAATAATGATTTTTCATTTACTGTTCTTTGTGATTTCACACCTATATATAGTTTACTAATCAAAAATTACTCTTGAACAAGAGTAACAATTCAGTAACAAAGAGAATCAAAAGCAACAAATCAGTAGGGAAGTGATAGCCGTAAGCTGTAGCTGGTATCTGTTCGATCTGATGAAGATAAGCTACGAGCTCTGGGCCCTATTTGTAAGGGTGACTGATTGGATTGGGCAGCAAAAAGGACTCTGTTCTCTGCTTTAAAAACACTTCTTGGTGTTTCGGAACCCACTTAGAACTGCAGGTCTATCTCATCAATCACTATCATGAAACTCATTACCTACGTACAGGTCTCAGACCTATGTGGGCTTCATCCTGAAATTAGCATTAAAATAGCACGTTGTAGTAATTATTTTTTAAAAATCTTGTTATTGTTGAGTACTTATTTCAATATATTTATTATCAATAGTACCTATTTTTTATCATCGAGTATTGATATATCATCGACTATTGATGTATCATCGAGTATCGATGTTCCCATTTTTATTCACACACCAAGTTATGGCAATGCAGCATATTAACTATCAACTTTCTCAACTATTCTGATTTATTCTAGGTTGATCTTCTGCTCACATACCTGGCTTCGGATCCACGATGGGCGGTGCAATTGGCAGCACTGCGAGGACTGCATCAGTTGGCAACACTGGCCGCCCAGATTTGGCCAGAAAAGTGCATCAATAAACTGGTGCAGGTGGCCAGGGACTCGCCCTATCAGAAGGTGGTGCTATGTGTACTAGACGTACTAATTGAGCTCACAAAGTCCTTCTCAGTCTGTCATACATGTATTCAACCAGGTAATCTGAATGGACATTTTCAATAAATTTATTTGTTTTGTTCCATACCACACTTCCACATTTATATCCCCATATACCTGAATATAAAAAACTACAATATTACAGCAATAGTTGAAAACGTGTTTGTTTGTGAGAGAAGATGTAGAACTGTTGTTATTTTGATCTGAAATTAATTTATTTATAACACAAAACGCAATCACAGAAAGATACAACAAGCATAGCCCACTACTGCTTTCTTTACAACATTTTTAAATGAAAAACCAAATTTTAAATGAGGCACTTATGACTTATTAAAAGTAATTTACCATATTCATTAAAAAAAATATTCAATTTAATAACTTAAATAGTTATCTATCAAATCTGGTAGAACGGACACCAAATCACCTAAAGTATACCTAATCCTATTTTTCAGTGATTTGTTCAATTGGAGTAATCTTATCAAAATTTATTCTTCTAATCTTATTTTTTTCCAATTTTGTATACTTCTAATATACTATATAAAAATCTCTTTTTAAGTTCTTTTCGTGAATACCATTCATAAAAATGTCTTATTTATGAATCTCTAAATGCCTCTATCTTATTTCTTCTTTATATGTTTTGAAGCTGCATGCTCTGTAATTGTTTGAAAATTGATCACAAAACATTTCTCTTACAAAGATTTATCTCGTGGGTAACTAATTTTTCAATATTCTTGATGGATTTTTATGTAATATCAAAACTGACCCTGTATTTCAATTGAATATATGATTTTCACTCACTTTTACTGGAGATACTTGAGGGATGCATTTCACTTCTAAAGAGAAGCTTCACCAGCCTCTGATGAAGCTGATGAAGCTTCTCTTTAGAAGTGAAATGCATACTCCACTATCTCGAGTAAAAGTGAGTGAAAATCATATATTTTATTGAAATACAGTGTCAGTTTTGATATTAGATTGTTCATCAAGTATTTCGTCATGGAAAACATTAGATTTTTATGTATTGAAAATATTCAGCTATAAATTTTCTATGTATATATGTATGGTGCTAAATGTTTCAAAGAGAGAAATAAAATTTATTTATTTTTATAATATTATCTCAGCAATATTATTCTTGATCAATTTTCTTTCTTCTTCATGGAAATGTATTTCAAGAGTAAGCGTAAGTACTGTCGTAATTGTAATCACTGATAGGCTGTTGCTTAGCTTTCCCGAAATAACAGATTATTTTTTATGAGAAGCAAGAAACATGAAACTATAAAAACAAATTTAAAAAAATTAAAAAACTTTGCAATTTTAAGTGTTCTTTTTTTGCTGCAGGATCATCTGTGATGGAACTTTGTGGAGAGATGTCCTATTCTGGAGAGATAAGAGTGGCTTCAAAGGCAATTCAAGTTGTTACCCAGTTGGTCTGCATCAGGTAAATAAGATTCGTATATCAATTTATTGTATTGAAACATCTTTCATTCAAAGCCATGTTTTAAACCGAACTAATGTATCTCAGCTTTCTACAATAACTTTCAAATGAAAGTACAGAATAACATTTCCACTCCAGTGATCAATAATTGTTCTAGTGTTTAATTAAGACATACCGGTATGGTATTATTGAATTCATAAACTACTATTTTTACCAATTTTAGAGTTGAGTATTCGAATAAATTTATGAATTTAACGTTAAGAAATTGTTGAAATGCCAAGGAGCCACTTATTGATGTGCATCGCTCTCGTAAAACAGCCTAGACTCTTGCAACGCAAGTGCTTGATTAGAGCTAGACAGAGCTACCTAGCAGTGATAATAATTTGTGTTTATGCTCACATTTCCGAAACATGGTTAAACTACTGTTGAAGAAAATCTGTTTCATTGTATAGATAATTTGAAAAAATATTTGTATTCTCCACTCATCTATTTCATTTTTTAATTTCCTAGTAATGTTTTTATTTAAGAAGTCTATTGGTATTTTATTTATTACGTAGTTGCAATAGTATGGAAATTGGTGTCTATTTATGGTGAGCTTAACAAGATGTATATTGAATTCCTGGATTTCTTGTTCCATGAAGAACTGCGTTGTTAATATTAACTTTTCAAGTGAATTCAACGACTTGCAGTCAAATCTTTATTAAAATAAGTAGTATTTCACTTACTTCTGTAGGCCGAACGTTTTCGAGTTGTTAAAACCCATCTTCAAGGCATCCTAAATATCGATGTTGGTTTGTTGGTTAGAAGAGCTGTGGTTTCTGTATAATGTGGTCAAAAAGTTTGTGTGATTTAAAATTTTACTGTTCGTTGAGGATGTTTTGTTTATTGTGTGTGGTGTGTTTGTATATTTCAAATTGTTCCAAGGTGTTGAGTTCGTGTCCTTTAGATTTTATATCACACAAACTTTTTGACCACATTATACAGAAACCACAGTTCTTCTAACCAACAAACCAATTTCGATGTTTAGGATGCCTTGAAGATGGGTTTTAACAACTCGAAAACGTTCGGCCTACAGAAGTAAGTGAAATACTAGTTATTTTAATAAAAATTTGACTGCAAGTCGTTGAATTCACTTGAAAAGCTAATGTATATTGAATTTTGTTTTCTGAATTCGCAGCTACAAAGAAAAGCTACAAATCCAAGACGTGGATGGGTATATAGTGATGGTGGAAAGCTTGTTCCTTGCGGTGACAGCCTCGGATGAGGATGAGTTCAGCGAATCAGTGCTGAGAGTGTGTCTCAAGTGTGCTGTCAACCTCTGCCAATGTCACAGGCCTCTCTGTCCCCGATTTGTCTACCTCATTGGCTCCTGTCTTATCGACTCAACTGGAACAAGTGAGTTGAAAACGTGAATATATTGGTTCTGGGTTCTATTCTTGGGTAGGTCTTATCATTTTTCCGTTATTAATTCATTCACAAATTGAAGATTGGACGTAGTTTCATAAGCTATATAAAAGTCATGCGTAGTTTCATAAGATATATAAAAGTTATGCTACTTTCAAACATATTGTTGCGAAGTCTGTATGTTTGGAATCGTTCCAAAACTCAAATAAAGTTTTGATGTTGTAGTTCCATTTTTTCACTAGTATATTTAAACGTGAATCAATAATGAAATACTTTTTTAGTGAAGTATGCTTATTAAGAAATGAATAGTTTTGATAAGAAATACAGAGTCAGTTTTAATAATGGAAATGAAATAAATTTATTCATCCACAAGAACATTGTACAATAGACAGAAATCATTCTCTTATTATAATACAAATTATAGTACCATTTTCAGAAAAAAATAAAATACGTAGCCTACAGATTATACTAGAGTATTTATTCTCTGTTCGCTGAAGGTGGTAATCAGGTCCTGAAACGCGTCCGATATTACTTAAAAATGTAAGCTCTGTTTTTAAGGCTGTACGCAGGGTTTCTGGTGATTTCTTTTTTCGAAGTTTTTTGTATTGAATGTTATTAGGGCTTTGAAATGTTATCTATTGCAGTGAAGAAAAAAATTTTCTTTAATTATTTTGTGAAATATGGGGGTTCAAAGTTGAGATTTTTCGGTATTTGGGGGAAATTAATCTTACTTATGAGTGATTTTAATTTTTGATAAATTTTCCATAACTGAAAGACACCTTGCGAAATAAAAAGACATATTTTTTATTTAAATTTAACAAATATTTTTTCCAAAATAATTTTTAAAAACTTGAAATTTTTTACTAATTTAAAAAAATTTATTTTGAAAAACTAATTGCTTGATTGGTGTAAAAAATATGTCATTTTATTCCTTGAGATGTCTTTTAGTAACAGACAATTTATCAAAAGTTTAAAATCACTCGTAGGTGGGATCAATTGCCCCCAAAAACCGAAAAATCTCAACTTTGAACCCCCTTATAAGAAAATAATTGATGAAAAACGTTTCCCACAGCAATAGATAACATTTCAAAGATCTAATAATATTCAATAAAAAAAAAAAAAGGAAAAAACATGACCAAAAACCCTGCGCACAGTCTTAATACACATTTACAATAAAAAATATAATTATCTCGTCCTTTGAAACGTACATAGGAACAATTGAACCTGTAATCTGATTCTATTGGAGAATCTAGAAATCTTGATGTCCATAAAAAGTATACCTAATAATAGTGAACTATAGTAATACTAATGTCTATATGGAATAATCGAGTTGGTATAGTAAAACAATTCAAATCCTTGATGTTTTCCATCAAGAAAATACTTTATGAACAATCTTTCATTAAAACCGGCACTGAATTTCTCATCAAAACTATTCATTTCGTATTAAACACATTTCCTAGATAATGTTACTCAAGAGAATATTTTTCACAGATTCAACAAATGCATTATTGTGTGAGGCGTTAGGAGCTATTGGAGGTCTAGAACCAAAAGCTCTATTCATGTTCCTGCCAGATATACTAGACAAAATAAGCAAGCTGTCTGATACAATGCAGGCTCATTCCAAGGTAACAATCAGTTCACACTATTTTTAGATATTTTTTCAGAGCATTTGATAGAGTTAAATTGAAATTCGCAATTTGTTAGTACAATTAATTAATTCACAAATGTTAATAATTGTAATATTCTTGGGCTATTTCCACCATTAATGAAAATAAGTTTGAATTTATTGTTTTATGCAAGCTTGTTCCAAGGTACTAAATTAACAATCAATTTATATATATTTTCTATTTTTCTTTCCATTAATTTAAGACGAGTTTTTTAATGCAAGATCGTTCTAATAAAATTAATTTGCACTATATTTATGTATTATTTCATTTCGTGAATATAAGTGTGACTTTATTATAGTTATTTTCCAAGATTTTCATTTCTACTTTATTGTCAAAATTGTCGATGGAACTTTACAATCATTTGTTTTTCATTATCTAGTTTATTTATTTAAACTAAACTTCACATGAATATTATCTATACGTGCTATAAACTTGTCTTTCGTAATGTATTTTTCATGTAGTAACATCATTTTCGATTGAATTTTACAGGTTATGTTGTGCACATTGGTGTTTCAAACATTGACGCCGGCTCAGTGGACTGATGAGGCGCAAAAGGCGATCGATCTTGTTGTTCAAAACACAAACCTTTGGGCTAGCTATCGTCTTGGCCGGTCAGCGGCAAGGTATTGAAAAAATTTTCTTCCAATTTGGCAACAATTTTCTCTTTTTGACTGTACTACGAGATCAAATCCAACTTTATTTTGATCTTCTTAGAATAGAGGGGATTCCAGTTAGGCACATATACTTAGTCAAATAAAAATATGTAAATATACATACAAATATTTTGAAGTCTTAAACTTCATTACTAAAAGCAGTATTCGGATAAAAGGAGTCAGCGTGCGTATGCATACTGTTTAATTAATTGAATAGTGCCATTCTTTTTACAACCAGTTTTATTTTGCTAATAAGATTGAATAAATAAATGATAAAACTCTTGTAATATCATAAACAAAACCATTCAATAACTAAAGCACATGAAAGTTTATATTGATATTAAAAGATGTAGGCAAATGATAGAACTTTTTGCTAATTGATGCGTGGCCACCTTGTCCAACAAGCTCATGTGGAAAGGTACTACAGGAACATTACTTAACGCAAGAGTATCAAATATTCAGCATCTGAGTAACTTATCTGTCAAAAATATTTTTGTCTTAGGCCGATAAGCGTAGTATTCTCTTTGAGTTTTATGACAATCTGTAATAATAATTATTATTATTATTATTATTAATGACAATCTGTAAAATTGAGTATTTTTCTTTTCTTTCTGTAGTTTTACTTTTATTTCATTTCTTTATTTTTCTTTCGTTTTGTTCTTTTTTGTTTAGTACTCATTTCCCAACCCGTCAGGTTCTGTATCCTTTGTAGATATGGAAATATCATTGTATTGTTGTGTAGTGGAAATAAAATTTGAATTTATAGTTCAGATTTTGAACTTTGATGTAATACGTAATTTGAGATGCCCAACATAGTGATTTGTGTGTTGGCAATGGTTTTTCTGACCAACGAGAGGCTAGTTTACTAGCTAACAAACCAACAATCCTTGACACAACAGGCACATCTAGCTGCCCTCATAAAGGCCACGAGGAAGGCGTGATGGGGAAGCCTCAATTACATTGAGCTAGTTTACTAGCTTACAAGCCAACAATTCTTGATACTACAAGCCGACCCACCTCTTCTCATCAAAGGCAACAAATTCGTGAAGTTGTCTCAGGAGTGAGGGCTTTGGAAGCTGGGTAAGCTTGTAGTGTCAAGGATTGTTTGCTTGTTAGCTAGTAAACTAGCCCAATATAATTGAGACTCCACCTCCTGATGAAAAATCATCTGTCACAAAATTGGACTCTTTATAACTGCTTTTAGTGTTCCATTTTGATTGAACTTTCGAATGATTAGCCTTTAAGTGAAAATGAAATGAACCATTTTATTTATTTTTTTCAAGTGGAAGTTTTTAGTGAATATAGATTTATAGCGTAAATTGACCTCAACGTTAATTAACCAAACGTAAATGTTTTTTGAGGATGAAGCCCACATAGGTCTGAGACCTGTGCGTGGGTAATGAGTTGGATGATGGTGATTTATGAGTTTAGGAAATTAACGTTTAGGACAATTTGACACATCAAAATTTGTGAAGAGAGTAGTTTTGCACTTTGTCTGTTACATCTACATTTTATTGTTATTCAGTGTATAAATGAGTAAATAATTTGTTTGTGATGTTGAAGATCCATCTTGTTTCCACTAATATGCCATAACGTGAGTTAATTTCCATTTAAAAGTGTTTTTTTCTAATTTGTTTGTTTTTTGTTTAAGATACGGCCATTTTCGAGTGTGCGCTAGCATAATGTCGCAGCTTTCTGAACAAGTGTCATCGGAAAATCTGCATTTCTGGTTGGTGACCCTGGTAGAAATCAGCACAGGCGAATCAGTACTGCTGTCTTCGATGGGCCTACTTGACAGACTGGGACAAGCCATTGTTCACTATAGTAAAGCACTGGCTGCTATAAAGGTTGGTTTTAGATATATTTTTTAAAGTTCTATAATTTACAATCTAGTATTAAAACTGACACTGTATTTCACTTTCATATAATGTTTTAATCACATATATTGGAGATGCTTCAGGAATGCATTTCACTTCTGAAAAGAAGCTTCGTCAGCCTGCCGCCAGGGGTCATGCTATGTTGAGGTTAGGGTGAGCGGCCATTATGTAGTTAAAAATTGCATTTCATTTGAATTTATTGTGTTTGGTCATTGAGTACGTTGATTCTATCTTGTTTATGGTGTTTAAATATTTCATATTGCTCCAGTGTATTTAGTTTGTGGCTTTTTTGCAATGTAGTTAAAAATTGCATTTCATTTGAATTTATTGTGTTTGGTCATTGAGTACGTTGATTCTATCTTGTTTATGGTGTTTAAATATTTCATATTGCTCCAGTGAATTTAGTTTGTGGCTTTTTTGCAATGTTTGTAGAATTTCTCAGTCAGTTTGGATGTCACAAACTAAATACACTGGAGCAATATGAAATATTCAAACACCATAAACAAGATAGAACCTACTTACTCAACGACCAAACCCAATTCAAATCATACGCAATTTTTAACTTTTTTGGCCGCTCATCCTAACCTCAACAAAGCATGACCCCTGGCGGCAGGCTGACTAAGCTTCTTTCCAGAAGTGAAATGCATTCCTCAAGCATCTCCAATATATGTGAGTAAAATATTATATAATAGTAAAATACAGTGTCAGTTTTAATACTAGATTGTTCATTAAGTATTTCGTCATGGAAAACATCACAGATTTTTATAATTTAGTTTCAAAAACTGTAGTTTATTTCTTTCGTTGATTCTAGTCTACATTTAGGTAGGTCCTACATTCTGTAGGTCCAACTCATCAATCACCATCATACAATTCATTACCCACGCACAGATCTCAAACCTATGTGGGCTTCATCCTTAAAAAAAAATATATATATCTCCCAAAAAGCGAGTTTAAGAGATTAGCAACTTTGAAAATAGAAAACAATTATTTAAGCAAAATTATATATATATATACATCAAAAGAAAGATAAATGAAAACTAGAATGTCTGAAACTTGTGTTTGAATGGTAGAGCTTATTTTAAGCGATTTTTGTATTTTTTGTTTAATTTTGAACAGGCCACCAGTACGGTTACTTCGTCTCTAGTATTTCAAGCCGAATACATTCAGTTGAGATGGGAAATGCTGCAAGCTTTCGCGCAGCTGGTCTCAGCTTGCAACAGCTTATGCACGGCTCCTCCGCCAGCTATAACGGCAGCTATTGTACAGGCGACCAGAGACGAGCTACAACGGTTTGGACACATCACCAATCAGGTTAGAATCGTTGATATTATCATATATGAGATATCTCTAATTTTTAATTTCCATAGTAATTTGTTTAATTATATTGTCTTCATTCCAATAAATGTATTTAAAGGCTCAGACACGTAGATTAGAACATTAGAGTCTTTCATTAATAATGAATAATGAGACGAAATTGTCACAACCACACTTATTAAAAAATATTGAGAAACTAGTTTCGGTTGTTTCACCATTATAGTATTGTAAGGAGTGTACTTTCTAAGGAGTACTTTCAAAGAGTGAGTAGTTATTACATAATATAATAGTAGTATAGCAACCGAAACTAGTTTCTCAATATTCTTTTATAAATGTGGTTGTGAAAATTTCTTCTCATTATTCATTATAGATACCTTCCACAATATCACCTTCGCCACTACAAAGAATCTTACATTAATACTGACTCTGTATTTCTAGTTAATATTTTTCGAAGGATGAAGCACTGGGCAATGGGTTGGATGATGGTGATTGATGAGTTGGACCTACTGTTTTAGGTGGGTTCTGAAGCACCGGGAAGTGATTTTACAGCAGAGAACAGTGTCTTTTTTGCTGGCCAATTCAGTCGGTCTTCCTTGAAAAAAGGGCCCAGGAGTTTGTAGCTCATCTTTATCTGATTGAACAGATACCTGCTACGGATTAATTATTTTTATTATTATTGCTTATTATGTAATTATTATTACGGTAAATTATTATTTTAATAACAAACTTGCGTGATTCATTTCGCTTCTGAAAACAAGTTTTATCAGGGATGATTGACTCATGACGCTTCTCCTCAGAAGCGCATCTCTCCAGTTTCTGTGAGTAAAATAATAATCAACTAGAAATACAGTGTCAGTTTTAATGTAAAATAATTCATCAAGTATTTCGTCATGGATAACATATTAAATAAAAATACAAATGTATAAATAATACACAGGTAAAAAATTACTAATAAATGTCACATCTTTCCAATTTTGATATTTTACTTCACCTAGTTTTTTTGTTGAATGTGTTTTTATTTTTGTATGTTCAAGTTGAGAAAGAGTGCCAAGGAATTTCGCGGAGTCGGTGAATTGTTTTGGAAGCTGTATCAGTCTGCTTTTGATGCCGATCCTATATCTTTGACTAATCTTCAAATGTATCCTTTTAAGCATTACAATCAATTCTGCTACCTAGTTAGGTATTCAATCCGGTTGAAAAACGTTATTTCAATGTAATTATGCTCTATCATAATACAGTGTTTATCAAGAAGTTTTCATGTAACTTTATTGTTTTATTTGTTGCAATGATATGAGGAACTACAGAATCCATTGTATAAACTCACAAGAAAATTTATCTTGAATTAAAAACAAGAAGCGTATTGCCGAACCAGCAATAGCCCCCACAGACTATAGTCCTCGCCGACTTTCCAATACGCTTCTGGTTTTAATTCTACTTTAGTTTTAATTAGAATTAAGATGGAGGGAAATTCCATCCAAATTATTATCCAGTTTTGAAGGTGCTGATGCTGATTTAAATTCCAGATTCAACATAATTATTCATTAAAACCCCTTTTAACACTTTAAATCCCTCTAAATATTTCTCCGGACATTGACATTATTTTATTTTTGTAGTTTTGTCTGTATTGATTACACAAGAGGAGAAATGATTAATTGGACAATCGGATAATTGTGACACCCCATCACTTCACCATAAATTCCAGACATTTTAGACCAGTTGATATCTTCGTATAGTCAGTTGCTTATTTCTTTATTCATTTTGACTTAAGTATCAGAGAACAGCTAAAAATATATTGAACGCATTTAAACAAAATATTTAACAAAACATTTTAACAAAATACATCATTATAACAATATTTTCACACTTTTTCTCTCTAAACAAATTTTTCCTTGACTTTCAAATATTGTTTTATCAGACTTCAACATATGTGCATGCTAATGGCATATCAAATAGAATGTGTTGCACAGCCCAACCACCAGGGAGATGAACCGTCATTGGATATTGAGTAAGTTGAGTTTCATTTCTCAAACTCACTTTTCATGAAAAAAAAATAATATATTTCAGTGTCCTTAAAGTTGAAATTTTGCATGATAGTCATCACAAAATTGTTTGTCGAATAATGCTCCTTTTCTGCAAATGATGCTACAATTGTAGCTTATGCAACATTACTTAATTAGTAGGGAACATAATGCAATATTACTTAATTAGTAGAAAACGAACAGGCTTTTAGCTATTCACTCCACGACATTTCAACTTCAATTAGTGAAATAAAAATCTTTGGAGGTTGTGTTTCACACCGTGTGGTATCTGTTCACTTATGAAAAATATTACTAAAAATATTAATATTATAAATTAAATATTATCAACTTGAAAAATATTATTATGTAATTTTTCCTAAAAATCTCAAGAGTGGCTTATTTATGATAATTATCTATTAATTTATTTAAAAATATAATCGTTACATACAGTATATTATCTACAATAACCAATATATTACGTTCAATTTAACTTACCAATCAATTAGATAACTTACCCACACTAACATAACCTGGAATGCGAGTTTGTTGTTGTTCGGTTCTGAATTGAAATTAATTTGATTTCAAAATGTTTAAATCAGCTGATGTTACTATTACATAATATTCATTTAGACACTGTTTTTAAATAAATCTTGTGTTCTTATTGGTCTAGACTCCTGTACTGAAAAGTGATAATAGTTTTAAAATCGCTTCATTACGATACTATTTTGATAAGACGTGAATTAAGTAAGCTGTATTGACATAATTTTCTAACCGCTTATGTCTCATATTTAAAACATAACCGTAGATAAAATGTACTATATTTTGAATTTTTCTGTGTTTATCAAAATACTGTAATTGTATCACTTCCCGGTGGTTCTGAACCGACCTAAAACTGTAGGTCCAGCTCATCAATCACAATCATCCAACTCATTACCCACGCACAGGTCTCAGACCTATGTGGGCTTCATCCTCAGTCTTACTTTCAGTCTTACTTTAATGAATTAGATTACTTACGGCCAGTTGCACGAAAGAAAATTAAATTTGACCACCGTAAGATGACGTCATTTGACGGAGCCAGTGCAATGACTTCCCTATAATATGACGTCATCTTACGGTGGTTAAATTTAATTTTCTTTCGTGCAACTGGCCTTTGGTCTTGTAAATATTTACACGTTTTGCATGTGAATGAATTATCAAAGGTGAATTATTACAAATAATGGATAGGGATAACACACTGTAGGGATAACATAGGTATACTATGCTAAATGATTTCAGCATTGCCACAAGCTGCCTGGAGACACAGCTAATGATCTACAGCTGCCAAGCAGTGAGCAGCCTGAGACGAGCAATAGACCCTAGTTTGAAGCCGATCACTCACCATCACATAGAAGTGCTCACTAAGCAAGTCGAAATCCTAATTAAAGGCCCTCTATGCTTACCACGATATTTCTTCCAAGTTTTACAGTCAACTAGTGTCAAGGTATTGTATTGGCCTACTCATTTATTTATTCATAAATCCAATTATAAATTAGTAGGTAACAACAGGCTTTTAGCCCAAAACGAATCCCTTAATGACATTTTTTTTTAAATTAATCTCTCCTCTCCTTTCACTTCTTTTTCTCCTTGTTTTATTACTCATACTTTCTGCGACTCATACCTGCGCACAGGTTTTACACCTATCCAGGTATTATTTTCCTACCTACCTTTGCATTGCATAATACTCATACCTTTTTTTAATTTGTATTTTGATTCTTTTACATTGACAAAATGCTGTATGTAATTTTAAAGGAAGGAATAACAGGCATAGCCCACTCCTGCTTTCTATAAAAAAAATTAAATGTAAAATCCAAATTTTAGGTTATTTCCAAGTTAAAGTAGGAATATTTATCTTTAAAATACAATAAATTATGATTTATTAATTTCAATTATTTAATTCAATTCAGCTGGCAGTTTCGCCTCAGCCACGTGCGAATGGCGAGTGGATAAACGTGCCCAGTGGTTCCCAGCTGGCTGTGAAAGTGGAGGGCGTCATAGTGCACGGGTCGTCGCGACGCGGTCCGTTTCGCTCGGTCGAAGGCGTCGTCCTTAACCTCAATTCTCAGCAGACAGCTCGTCCCACCAACCATGAGGGCAAGGTGAGGCACACAATAAAATAAAATACAAATAATTTCCAAAAACAATAATAATGAATTATACAAATGTTGCCACAAGCACTAAAATATTGACAATATCTATATTATTCACTAGCATTTTACTTTTACATTCACCAGCATTATTCTTTTTTGGTAGGTAACTTATGGTAGTGGTCACAGAATTGCGAAATTAGGAAGGGTGAGTTTCTGACATACAGTGTTTGTTCCATTGCTAAATCTTGACCGGGAAGTGATTTTACAGAAATTTTTTTTTTTTTTTTGCTGGCCAATCCAATCGGTCACCATTACAGAAAGGGCCCAGAAGAGCGTTGCTTATCTAATACGACTGCTAAATCTTGATGTTTTCAAAAAATCATTCTTAGAAGCAAATAGTTTTCCAAGGTGCACAGAGATCGGTTTGAAGAGAGAAGTTTTCAAATGTTATTCTTTGAACTGATGACGTGAATTTTTTGTTTTTATGTGTTTACTACATTTTTAGCAACTTTGCAGCTCTACCGTCTGCCGCTATGTAGTACTTTAGATATATAAGTATGTAGTAAGTAAAGTATGTAGTACTTTAGATATAATGTATTAAAGAAAAAGCTGAATACACAAAATAAGTGAGATCATATGACGCTGGGTACTTAGTAACTGTAATATTGATGCATAACTAATCTGTTGCTTTGGCTTAAGACGTATCGGTGTATCATCTATATTAGCACCATAGTGACGTATCATGTTATCAGCTGCTCTGCGGGTTTTCTGCATCCTATACGTTTTACAAAAATGTTGGAATTTCAACATTATTTAAAAAAAAAATAATAAATAGAAAATGAGAAATCGGGCTTCAAGGTGCACTGAATTGAGTTTAGAGGAAGCTTTGCGCCAAATTTCAGACCACAATATAGAACGTTTCACAGAACCATTGCTGGAAAGTGGAACAAATCTGAAGGTTTAACTAAAGTTGAACTAATGCAGCTGCATGTAAGTTTATGTTTTCGAATTGTAAGTGAAATTGCTTGAACTCGTCTCCTATACACAGGTATCATAAGTGGGAGTATAGTTTCCAAACAAATTACATGTATTTAAATTTATTTGCACTGAAATTAATATTCATTCTGCATCTTTCTGTTAAAACCTAGTTATATTGGTAGGAAACTCTACAACAAGCTACCACAGTTTTCAAAGAGTCTTGAAAATATAGAAATACTGTATTTAAAAAAACAATTGAAAAAATATCTAGTTGATAAAGCTTTTTATAGTGTACAAGAGATCCTTTCACATCAAAATTAAGCCTCACCTCAACTAGTTGATTTTGTTTGTTAATCATGGTAACTAGTGTATAAGATTGTTTTTTTTTTTGGAGGATGAAGCCCACATAGGTCTGAGACGTGTGCGTGGGTAATGAGTTGGATGATGGTGATTGATGAGCTGGACCTACAGTTTTAGGTGGGTTCCGAACCACCGGGAAGTGATTTTCAGCAGAGAACAGTGTCTTTTTTGCTGGCCAATCTAATCGGTCACCGTTACAAACATGACCTACGAGAACGCAGCTTATCTATCTGATTGAACAGATACCTGCTACGGCTCACGGCTGTATAATTGTTAATGTGACTCGTCTTTTACTCCTCAACTGGAGTCTCCAAGACGTAATCTAAAAAAAACATCCAAAATATAAAAATATAATTATGTTGACCTGATTTCGTAGAACAAGTCGATATATGCAATACATCGATTGTTCATATAACACTAAGTCGATATTTTAAAGCGGCAATTTTGGATGTTCAACAGTCTAAACCAGTTGAAATTTGGAATAATGGATTGATAGTTGTTAGGCAATATTCTCAGGTTGGGCTCCAATTCCTCTATTTGAAAACTGGAATGGAAATAAAATGTAATGTTCCATCAGCTGTGTCCGGATAATAGGCTCTAACATGCAAACTCAAGCAAGGTTTGGCTGTATTGAAATTTCGCCTCCTGAAAATACTCCATAACGAATACTCCATAGGCTCAACTGTTTATTAAGGCTTTGCTCATACATACATTCAAAAAACAAGGAGACTTTATAAGAAGGTGCAACCATAATTATTCCACACGTGGTTCAGGTGGTGCCAATGTGAGAGTGCCCAGATTGACGACTACAGCAGCCTTACGTGATCCAATATATATTGCTCATCAATTATGTTGCAGCATGCCTCCTCATTTCTTTAATTTTGCAAGGATAAAAATAGGTACTTACAAAAAACTTGTGATCACCTGGCTACTACAATATGGTAGAGAGAGATCTGAAACCCTTATGCGTTCTATCTACCGGTTTTAATTGAGAGGTTAGTTTATAAGTAGTTTATTATACTCCTATAGTTATTTAATCCTATCTTTTATATTGTTAGTTATCTGCTCCTATAATTAGTATTGTCTTTTTGTGATTCCATTTTATGGTTTAAAATTTGTATGCAGACGATTATTTATGATCATAGTGTTATTGTTACTATTTAGCTACCAAGGAACATTGTTGGAGGAAGCTTTGTTTTTATCCTTGCTGGTGTTTTTTTTTTTTTTTTTTTTTGGATAACTTATTATTAGCGTGTGACTGTTGTATTTGTCTCTATTGTAATAGCATTGTAAAAGCATTTATATTTAAATTTTTTCAACATTTTTATTCTATCGACTTATTGACTACTGACAACGATGAAATGCTCTTGCTTATAGAAAGGCCAATTATGGATCTCTACTTACTTCCCATAATATTTATTTATAAAAAAATATGTTAGGTTTGTGTTCAAAACACAAGTTATCATTGATTCAATCTCAACCACATTTTAATTACTACTTATTCCCAGTTGTGCCCATAATTCGCGTGTTTGATGGATGGGGGACCCTTCCTGCTTCCAGAAGCATTTCTTTTTTATGTTCCCCGCCGTTTTTTTTTTTTTTTACTTTTAGCTTATAGTAATATTTCTTTTTCAACACAGATTTTTTATTCCTTTATAATTATTATTCTTCTCTTATGTAATTATGATGCGGACTCTTCTTCACACACAGGCGTAAGGCCCATGTGAGGAATTTTTGTTCTCTTACTATATTTTGTATTAAATAGTTTGTATACGGTTTTTTTTTTTTTTGTTTATTTTGTATTTCATACGAATATACCGTTATACATATTGTATTTGTTGAAGGAGAAATAAAAACATATTTGATTTGATTTGATATATTTTGTAATATTACACTATTTTTAATTTACAGATTGTCGATAACAACATAGTGCTGAGACAAAGTGTGGTGCCTCATAGAGACTTTTTCACCGCTCAATTTCTTCTGGCACTCAGTGGCGGAGGTCAGCACCAAGTGGTAGTTGAAGCGGCCGTTGTAGACAAGGATGGAAATATTTGGAACACTGGTCCACGATCCACGCTGGCTGTCAAGTCTCACGAGGATGCCACAGCATCGAGAGCTAGAACTAATTTCTAATCAGTAATCTAGGACTCATTTGTGACTATCTTGAGACTTCCTCATCTCAAGGGAGAAACGAATTGAGGAGATTTGAAGGAAGAAGAAATGAATCTGTATGAAGAGGGAAGAAATGGATTGAAAGATGAATGTATATGATGAGACCCATATAGTCACTGCAGTCGTGCGCCACAATTATTTCTTTAGGCTAAATTACATCAGCTGAGCTGAGCGTTTGACCAAGCTCAACATTGTCAAACTTCACCAAGGCATTGAAATGTTTAGGCTCTTAAGCCGCGTCTCCACCAACCGAACATTGTTGGCGAATACAAAATCGGACAAACATTAAACATATGGGTCACCGAACATGTTCATGAGTTCAATTGAAATGTTCGGTCTGTGAGTGAACAGTGACGACCAACAACAGGTTCCCACCACACCGATCATAATGTTCGAGAAGGCGTCCACACCACACCAACACCAAACAATGTTCGACATCAGATAAATCCAGCGAACACTGTTCGCCGAGCATGTTCGGTTGGTTGAGACGCGGCTTTATTATACATAGTCACGCGCTACAATTAAGGCTAAATTACATCAGCTGAGCGTCTGACCGAGCTCAACAATTTCAAATTATGCACAAGCAATTCCTGGATTTCTTGTTCTATAACAATCTGCGTTGTTAACATTAATTTTTTATGGCAAATTCAACGACTTTGTCAATTTTAATTGTGAAAAATAATATTTCTACTCATTTTTGACCAAACGTTTTCGAGGCAAGATGAGTGGCTCCATCACTCGAATACGTTTGACCAGAAGTGAATAAAAATATTATAAATAATTTTATTTCTCAATAAACAACGGTACAACAATCTTCAACATACACAAGTACATAAGAAATACATTGTGATATTCATTGAGAAAGTAGGCACTCCCGAGAATAGCCTCTATGGGAGTTGCCATCAAAATATTAAATATCTGATATTTTTAGTGATACCGATAATATACTTAATGAACATAATACACAAGCAACAGAACTCAGAAGTCGAAATAAAAAATAATCTAATATAAATTGAAAAGAAAAAATGAACTTAATAAAATGTAATTATTAAATAGAAACTTATAATAAATAGAAAAATAAAAATGAAGATACTTTAATGAGAATAATGTTAATAATATGAATGAAGAAAGATGAGTGAAACATAATTTATTACAATACATTCCTATCAAAATTAAATTTTAGATGAAGGAAGAGAAAGGAGAAATCGCAATTTATTTATTCTCAATTAAAATTAACTGTAAGTCGTTGAATTTACCATAAAACGTTAATAAGAGAAGGCATTAACATGTTTAGAGCCATCAGATGATTTTTTAATCAAATTCACTGGGCTGGTGTAATTAATCCTTAATTTTGGCGCGCCACCCCGACTGCAGTGGTTCTGTATAATAAGGCTTGTATTTATGACTTACCTTGAGGCTACCTCAACTCAAGGGAGTCTTAAAAATCATTCACTCGAAAGGATTTTCAAGTAGGCGACTCTGGTAGCGCAGTTGATAAGGTTCTGGCTGGCTTCGTTTCTTGCAGCCTTGGGTTCGAACATCGTTCAGCCATGGATATTTCTCATCATTCACCTCAGTACCCACGCACAAGTCTCTGGACTCATATGGGCATCATCAGCAATAAAAAAGGTATCCCTTTAGTTGAGGAACTCTCAAGGAAGGTTCATAAATACAGGACAATTTCTTAACTAAGTACAAACTAATAACAACTTAGAGCGCGACTGACGAAATGGCGAGTCTACATATTGCCATACCACGGCGTAGGCTCGTCATCTCGTCAGTAACGTACTAGATATCGTATTTAAGCGGCGATGCATTGAGCGAGTTTACAAGCTACTCGCCGGTGAACGAATTTACAATCCAATTTAATGTTGCCCAGTTCAAGTTAACAAGCTACTCGCAGCGAACGAATTTACAATCCAATTTGAATGTTGTCCAGTTTAGTTGTGTTCATTAATCAACTAAAAGCCTATTTACAATCTACGAAAAAGTTGAAAGCCGGGCTACTTTACTTGCTACTCGCTGGCTTGTGGGATTGTTAGTTAGTAAAGCGTCGATTACGATGGGCGAGTTTGCTAGCTAACAAGCCAGCGAGTATCAGTACAAGCTTACCAAGCTCTCCTCACCATCGGCTCGTGGTCTTTTTTGGGGGGAGCTGAGTCGGCTTGTACTCGCAGGCTTGTTAGCTAGCAAACTAGCCCAGTTTAATTAAAGATTTCACTAGTTTTGTATAGTTTTGGCTGCTGATGAAGTAGATACGAGTATTGTTGTCATGTGGTGTAACAATGAGGGATTAGTAACAATGGCTGCCAAGGTTAATAGAAACAAATTTGTTTTTATTAACCTTGGTTGGCTACTACGCGAGTGGGAAGTTTTACGTGTACAGGATCAACATCTCATTAGCGAGCTTTTAGACGTCGCTAAGTAGCGTGTAAACTCGCCCAATGTAAGCGCACTTTATTGCATATCATTATTGAAGTTTGGACTTTTAGTTTGTTGTAAATCGGCCACATGACCCATGTCATAGTAAGATGGTGAACAAGAGATTGATTATTCTTGGGTGTGACTGCTTTTAATGACTTGTCCTTTATGTGATAATTAAATCTATCCATTGGGATAAAAAATAAATATATTAGGTCTAATAAAAAGATTAGAAAACAACAAATAACAACAATAGGCATGGGGTAGACCTATTATGGCCTGATACGGCCATGCTCAAAACCACTGCATAACAAGGCAACATCGCAAATTGACTGAACAAGTTGATTCGGAGGCTGATTTTATTCTGAAGACTGTTTCTAAATGTTCACAGTTTGTGAATGTAACTGTAGAAATGTACGATTATGTATTTGATAATATACTTGATATTTTGTTGGAAACTTTTTGCTTACATTTTTTAAATGCATAACAGTTCTTAACAGAACGGTGGTTCGGAACCTACCTAAAACTGTAGGTCCAACTAGAGATGTGACCAGATTGAGCGAGTCGTTCAAAGTAACTGACTCTTTAAAATGAACTACGAACTAGTAGTTCAAATTCAGAAAGTAGTTAGTTCATTTTTGAGCTGCGTTTGTGTTTTCATGGAATACAGTCAATACACCATCTAGTGAGTGCTCTTTGAATTAGCAGAGCAGTGCAGCAGCCTGCTGTAGCCACTGCTAGACAAGAGCACTCACCTCCCCACTCCACAAGCATTTTCATCTGTGAAGTGAACTAACTGCAACAACAGCTGGCTCACTCACTCACCTCTCTCAGCTCCATGAGCTTTTTGAACTGTGAACTGAACGAACTACAGCTGGCTCAGAAAGCTCATTGACTAAGCTCTGTGCTCTGGAATAGTGTTTTGAATTGTTTTGTTTTGACAGATTGGTTTCTACTTTCTTGCAGATTTTACACCCAGTGGGTCCGGACTCAATATTAAACTGATGACTCAGATTCTGAGAATTGTTTATATTGAGGCGCCGGACATACGACAAGTCTGTTTATTGTTGTGTGTGTATGAGTGCTCAGTGAGCGAGAGAGCGATGAGCAAGCTATGGTAGTGAATGAGCACGAGCATTGCTGATAACTCATTTTTGAACTAGTTCAAATGAACGACTCACTTATAAGAGAGAGGGCGATTGGACGACTCATTGAAAAGAGTCATTATTGCCAAGCCTAGGCCCAACTCATCAATCATCATCATCATCCAACTCATTACTCACGCACAGGTCTCAAACCTATGTGGGCTTCATCCTCCGAAAAAAAATTGTCTGCTTTTCAGATGGTAGCATGATCAATTTTTTATTCACAGGAATGGCAAGAATGTTTGAAATGAAGCACATGTTTACTGAATAGCATTATATTGTGTGAGAAATGTACCTTTGCAAATGCACCTGTTCATAAAACTTGATATTAAAAATTAATCTTATAATGCGCTCGATAATGAAGAATGGGAATCAGCCACCCGAAAACCAAAATTGCAATGCACAATGCACATTTTCCTGTGAAACTCGTATTTTTAAAGATGTTTGATATTTTGTCCACTCCCAACTAACCCACGTTCTTCTTACACGTCTGTTTCTGTCTTCATGTTTTTTCTTTGTTACTCTCATCCTCCTCTTTTTCTTTCGTTGGGGGCCTCGAATAATTACCTCTCGCACCTCCTGTTTTCTCCAACAAACACACATCACTTATGACCATTCCTTTGTTGATTGCTTTGCACATATCATAAACAGTAATTGCAGCAATAGCGGCTCCAGTAATAGCTTCCATTTCTACTCCGGTTTTTCCCTCGCACTTTGTGGTCGAAATTATTTCAACGCTCTCTAAATCTGAGCTCAGCTTCACATCGATGGAAACTTGTGAAAGAAAGATATTATGACAAAGCGGAATCAAATCTGACGTCTTTTTCGCGCCCATAATTCCCGCCAATTTGGCTACAGATAATACGTCGCCTTTTTTCATCAAATTTTGACGAATCAGGTCGCCTACTTCTTTCCCCACAATCACTGTTGCTTTCGCTTTTGCTGTTCGTTTTGTTTGTTTTTTTGTCTCCCACATCAACCATATTTGCTTTTCCCTCATTATCTAGATGAGTTAGGTTCACACCTGACATATACCTGGCCTGAACGGAGGATTTCGTAGGCACTCCCTTCAAAACTGATCCAAAATAGTGATTACTTTTACTCCACACCCCATTTTTCACTAGAATTGATCGGCCCTCGATAAATGACGTCACTGGCATTGTCTTCAGTATTCTTTCTTCTACAAGTTTATCACTTATGTTATTTTGTGGAATATTGTAAAAAGAATCCCATAATTTATTGTTCAGAGGATACATATTTTCTTTTCTGTTTGTCTTCGTTGTTGATGTTTTGACTTTGCTTTCTAAATAATCTGTAATAAAGATGTGAAACAAATGTGTTAGGAAGTTGCTTGTGTTAGTCACAATTTAGCCTACAATATTCAGGTCAAAACACTTGACCAGTAAGCACTATCAGCGTTTAAACTGAGTTTAGTCGAATTTTATTAAAACTAAACGATAGCTTGTCACCATAACTGTTTCTTTACACTAAACTCTGTTCAAGAGTAAGATAATACTAATCCACAGTTTAAAACGAGTTAAAACTATCTATACCGGTATTCTAAACGCAGTTTAAGCGCTCATACGGGCCTTAGGATACCAGATAGAATTTTGGGAATACCTGTTAAATTTAGTACTGGAGTATCCCAAAGTTATTCTTTTCTTTTTTCGAGGATGAAGCCCACATGGGTCTGAGTCTTGTACGTGGGTAATGAATTGGATGATTGTAATTTATAAGTTGGACCTATAGTTTTAGGTGGGTTTCGAACCACTGGGAAGTGATTTTACAGCAGAGAACAGAGTCTTTTTTGCTGGCTGATCCAATCGGTCACATAGAGAGGGCCAGGGAGAGCGCTTATTCAATCTGATTGAACAGATACCTGCTACGGCTCACGGCTATCACTTCCCCTAAACAGGATCTTAAACAAGCTAAATGTGCTTATTCAATCCTGCTGAAAATGGTAATATGCAAAGAATTTAAAGATACATCGTAGTTGAATTTTATCAGTGCGTTGACAAGAACATTACCGTGTTACAGGAACGTTTCTGAGATACGTTAATAACATTTGTATCAAATTTGATATTTATAGAATGACTAGCAGCTACCCGTCCTTCGTACGGATTATGTTTAGAAATACAACTAAATATGTTTCGGCTTTTTTGATAGCAACGATCATGAAGTTGTTAGCAGCTTAGTTAACAACTTAGGACGTAAACAACTCAGTGACAGTTATCAGAGAGAATATTTGAGAACAGCTGATTGATATATTATCATAAATTACGTGATTTGTTGTTGTTCTTATGTTGTAATAATAGTGCTACCTGGCAAATTCCCAAGAGCCTAGCACAAACCGCACCTTCCTAAAATGTTAATTTTTGTTTTGATAAATTATTGAAATTAGAATTTTTTTTTTTTTTTTTCAACAAAGAAATAATTGATAAAACATAAGATGAGCTTTGATTCACCAGACATATGTTTCCTAAAATACTGCAATGCTCCGACTACACAAGTCTGCAGACAGCGCAAATAACGCCGCGAAGGGCCCACCATTTATATTTGAGAACAGCTGATTGATATATCATGATAAATTACGTGATTTGTTCTTATTCTTATGTGGTAATAAAACTTGGAAGAAATGTATCCAAAATCGCACAATACTTGGTTTTTAAACGTTTATTATTCTGTTAAAAAAAAGTTAATTTAGTTTTTTATAGCTAAAGACATTGTCAATAAAGTGTTCAATACTGTTCAATAACTAAAATCCCGATCGATGCTCTCGTTTTTGAGGAGAAGGCCGCGTAAAATGCCTTTGGGGCCGTGACAGACAGACAGACAGAAAGTGAGATAAGACTATTTTCGGCTTATTTAATGTATAAAACGTAAAAATAACCAAAAAATATACAATTCTGATAAATGTACAGACAAAACTCTAATTTTATTTATATAGATAGAAGATATAGATACGGTATGTGAATGAGAAAGAGAACACACAAGAGAAAAGAGAAAGAGCAAGATAGAGTAAAATGAGTGAGAGATCATGCCTACAAATGAATGTTAAGAACAAAAAGGAATAAAACACAAAATTGGAATAAAATTTTACTTTTAAAACTGTAACTGCAATAACATATTTCATTCTTATAAAAAATGTTCATCTAAAAAACCTTCAACTGTATAACAGACATATTTAAAAAATATAATGTTTCATACAAAATATTGCACTTTAAATTTTTATAAAAATAGTTTTCTAGTGGGAATACTTTAAAAGCATTATTGGAATGATAAAACAATTGTATAATAATTCAAAATTAGTTTCTTGTTCTATTGAAAACAAGTTTAGATAGAAAATTGTTCGATATTGTAATATAAACAGCCTGATGACATGTGCATTTTTCTTATCCGCCAATTAGGATCATTGGACGATTTGGCATTTGAGAAAGATTCATCATACCTGTAAACAATTGATTTTTCAATGATAGATTCTGGTTGAAAATGGATTATTTTATTATAATTGAGTTTATTTTGAAGCTATTCCAAAATTTATTGAAAAAACTAGTGTAATTTTATCTCAGTAATATTTTAACAATATTTTTATATTGTCAAATTGTATTTAACAGTGCAGTAATTGAAGAATAACTATATTTTTATGATTATTTACAAATAATTAGATTTGCTGCCATTATTTTTTCTGGGATAGCGTAGTTAAGGCGCAGTCGGCCCTCTCCCCCACTTGACCCTGACAGTTTTAAAGGTAACCTGATACTCAATTGATCATTATAATAATAGTTTATTGAATGATTATTCAAGAAATGTTTACTTTTGAACAAATTACAAAAATAAGAGATCAAATAATAATATTCTACTTCAAAATTAGTACAAATTTTCAAGATTTTATTGATACTTGAGCGGGATCTGGGGACAGTCTGAGAATAGATTAATCATTTTAATAACTTGAATTTAGAGATATCATGGAGGCGCTGGGCCGAGGAATCCTTCAACCACCCTACGCTGTGAGGCATGAGGGTTTCGAAAAAGAAGAAAAAGAATTTAGAGATATTCCAATCCATGATCATCATTTTAAAAAAAAAACGAGAAAAAACCAATAGGAAGACATTTCTAGCTGTTCAAGAAAGGTTCAAAGAAGAAAGGTTTTCTCATAATACAGGCCAACTTGGCAACAGAAAGTTTTGCAATAATTATTACGTTCAAGTTCAGTTTCAAGAAATATTAAACTTTTAGAATGATAAGTTAGAGGAAAAGGAAAGAAAATGCATATTTTGGAGTAATTTCATTTTAGATTACCTGCATGCTGTTTCTTTTTCCGTTTGACTGCTGCTCCAATCAGTGCTAGTAAATCATCCTCACTGCAACCACTTCTCAGAGCATCTCTGTAATTAAATATGTTCAATTTCTTATGAGAATAATAATTATTTTGAAACACAAATAATTAAATAAAATTATTTTGAAACCATCATAAAATTATATTTATTACAAATATTATTATTAATTATAATTATTATAACAATCATAATTTTAAAAAATTATTTTGAAACAATCATAACATCTAATAATAAATAACCATAAAAACATAAAACTAAATGTTATTGGATCTTGGAACATTTTAAGCAGAATTTTTAAATAAAATTACCTCAAATTAATAGCCTTGAAAAACATATAAAATTATTCATATAATCTAACTAGATCAAATGTTCTCTCTCTCTGATAGATAAGTCTAATTTTTGTTCTTTCTAAAAAAAAGCATTGAAAAACTATTTATTGTGAAGATTGAACCTAATGTATTATAATACTGTTACAATACATTATAATAACTGTCAAATATGCACCCATATTGGAAACTCAAAGAAAAACGGTCCAATCTAATACAAACTGTACTTCTATTTAAATTATGATAATGAGATTGAAGAAGCTTCTTCTCAAAAGCGAAATGCATCCCTCCAATCCAAGTGAATACAATCATAATTTAAATAGAAAAACAGTGTCAGTAAGATTGTTCATCAAATATTTCGACATGGAAAACATAACAGATTTGAACGGTCCAGTTGAATCCTTCTATTGAATACTAGAAACTACTTGTTTCCAATGGAAACCCCAGGCTATATTTGAAATGAAATAATTCTTTATTAGGCGGAGTAAAACTATAGTCTTCTCTACCAATCAAGAGCTCACCCCCCCCCCCCCCCCCCAGAGATTAAATTCAATATAACTAATTTGACAGTCATTTTATATATTCATCCATTTTTCAAAAAATAAAAATGAATTTGATGTTTTGTTCAAATGTATGCAATAAAATAATTTGACGAAGAATAAAAATAACCCATGCCTGCATATAACACTGTAAAGAGGGAAGGATAGTAAATTTCTTTTGTTGAATTTGAATTTCAAAGTCAGAAAACCAAACCTAATCAAATTCAATAATCAAACGTAATTACGATTCAAGAAAACCAGTTGATAAATCAATACAGAATTGAATTTGGCGGCTATTTTCTTTTTTTTAGGATGAAGCCCACATAGGTCTGAGACCTGTGCGTGGGTAATGAGTTAATGAGTTGGATGATGGTGATTGATGAGTTGGACCTACAGTTGTGGGTTCCGAACCACCGGGAAGTGATTTTACAGCAGAGAACAGTGTCTTTTTTGCTGGCCAATATAATCGGTCACCGTTACGAACAAGACCTACGAGAACGCTGCTTATCTATCTGATTGAACAGATACCTGCTACGGTTCAGCGCTTGTCTGTGATAAGATAAGGTCTTGGCTGGCTTCGTTTCCTGCAGCCTTGGGTTCGAATCTCATTCAGCCATGGATGTTTCTCATCATTCACCTCATTACCCACGCACAAGTCTCTGGGCTCGTAGGCATCATCCGCAATAAAAAAAATTCTAAGAGAATTTTCTGCATTTCCAAAAACGTTTGCGTTTAGCGATCAAACGTAATTAACATAATAGTCAAGTAAATATTTGATGAATAAAGAATTGGAAATTACCTCAAAGAAATTTCTGCATTTCCGAAAAGACAAACTTTCAAACTTCCATCAGCCATAAGTCGCAGTCTATTACAAGTTCCACAAAAATGGTTGCTCATTGACGTGATGAATCCAATTTGTCCTTTGAAACCTGGTACTTTATAGGCCTGGAAATAATATCATTTTATTAGTTGTCGGCCTCAATGAGTAGAAATGATTTTAATATTTTTAATATTAAAATCAGCAATATAAAAAGCTGTAATACTGTTCCCTAGAATGCCAAAAATATATCTGTATTATCAGAAAATCGTTAACATCATGCCAATACAAACTAACAAATAATGTAAGTTATGTATTTACGGTGATAAAAAATTAAGCTCTCATTCTATGCAGTAAACTGATTCTAGAGCATAGGTTCATTATTTTCATAGACAGATTGTATGATTTGTGTTTATGTATATAGCCGATATATGTGTCCCATAGCCGATTTCGACTGTAGGTGACTCTTCAGACCTCCACGTTTCGTTGTAGTCCAAAGAGCGTTTGTTACCCATACCTATCAGAAGTATTTAATTTCATTTTTATTGTCTAATACGTTAATTAAGGTAATAAATTGTTTTTTTTTTCTATTAAATGCACGGTATTAAAAAGTGAGAGAATGAAAAGGTATTTTACAATTAACTTTTCAAGTGAATTCAACGACTTGCAGTCAAATTTTTATTAAAATAAGTAGCATTTCACTTACTCTGTAGGCCGAACGTTTTCGAGTTGTTAAAACCCATCTTCAAGGCATCCTAAATATCGATGTTGGTTTGTTGGTTAGAAGAACTGTGGTTTCTGTATACCAGGGATCTACAAACTGAACTGCTCTGACTGTAACAAATTTTACATAGGACAAACAGGCCGCGCATTCAAACAAAGCGACAAGGAACATTTACAAGCTTTACATACAAAAACAGAATCGACTTTTGCAGACCATATCATTCAAACTGGACACACTTTTACTGACATCACTACCAACTTACACATTCTATATATAAAATCTAAAGGACACGAACTCAACACCTTGGAACAATTTGAAATTTACAAACACACCACACACAATAAACAAAACATCCTCAACGAACAGTTAAATTTTAAATCACACAAACTTTTTGACCACATTATACAGAAACCACAGTTCTTCTAACCAACAAACCAACATCGATATTTAGGATGCCTTGAAGATGGGTTTTAACAACTCGAAAACGTTCGGCCTACAGAGTAAGTGAAATACTACTTATTCTTAATAAAAATTTGACTGCAAGTCGTTCAATTCACTTGAAAAGTTAATATTAACAACGCAGTTCGTCATGGAACAAGAAATCCAGGTATTTTACAAATTGTACGACTACTCACCTTTGAAGTGTCGTTGGGATGATTTTCCATAGTTTCAAGAGTGGGAAATTTAGTTTTGATGACTTGTAACATTTCTTTATAAGATAACATTTTTGTATCGCACCATTTGTTGCCAGTGAACGGCATGTATTCAATGAATCTAACATCGACCGCACGGTCTTCGGTGAAAGACACAAAATCCAGTATTTCATCATCATTGAAGCCACGCATCACTACACAATTCACCTACGAAAAAGTTAAAATATGGCAATTAGAACATACAATGCTATGAATGAATTTATTGGCCAAAAATTATTACAAACAACTCTACAAAATAAACTACCGCACTAAAACCCATAAAAAACAAAATCAGCTATGTACTACAACTATCAATTATTGATACAATAAAAAAAGAGAGCTAAGATAATCCTATTCATCACATAAATTTCATAGAAGGTAGGAAGTGGCAACGACACCAGCAAAAGGGAAATCCTTGTGCGTCAGTGTGAGTCGCATCGTCTGAATTATTCTTTTTAACATCATCACTATCTTCATTGTGTCATCATTACTGTAGTGTTATACAAAGTTATCTATCTCTTATACAAAGTTATTCATAAATGTAATTATTATATGAAGCTCAATGCTGAAAAATAATTCAATTTTAGCCATGAGTTTATGGCTCTTTTTCTGTGCTTTGTTGCTGAAATTATTTGGTGGAAATTCACTTTCTAATTAATATATATATAAACTTACTTCTAATGTAGTGGAGTTGTCTTCTAAGGGTCTAAGAGTTGAGTTGGTAACATATATATGATATTTTCTTATTGTATTTGGTCTTAAACTATAATTTATGTTATCTGATAGTGGGAATTTATTCTCTCAATATTCTGTAAATTGTGATGCAACCAAGGTATGACTGTCGTATGGTTTGAACGTCAAATTCTTTGAACAGTCTCCTACTATCATATATTCAGGCTTCCCTAAAATTGTTTTATGATACATTTTTGTATAAGAAAAAGTTTATTAATACGAGTGTCTAATGTCCCACCCCAAAAATTATACAGATTAAAAAGAGTCTACTAGTGCTGCATATACTTGCCTGTGTTCAGAGAGAGACAGCACATTTTTTAATTTTTAGAATAAATATTTCAGTCTTACACAAAAATAATTTATGAATATCCTGAAGGATAATGAATTACCTATACCTCAATTATTAATTGTATGGTTCTTTTTCTCTAGATTATTATTTTTTCTTTCTTTCTTCTCTAATTGATATATCAGTTGTATAGTTACTCTTACATTTATATATTCTGTAGACTAGTATTGTATCATTTAATTTGTTTTGTACCACTACGGGTCTCATCAGACCCAGTAAAAATCATCAACTTGTAAATAAAATGAAAAAAAAAAAAATTATATGGAAGTCCCACTTGAGACATTCGTCCACCCATATGCCAAGATAGTTTGCTTCTCTATGGATTATTATTATTAATTTTTATGGCGTTAAGTTGTATACCTGAGCGGAGCCCAAACAACATGCCACACGTCAAATACATCCATAGCAATTATTACAACAATTTAAATAAAATTTTACCGGTTAGTAGGGCAAAAACATTTATCAATGTTCAGTTGACAATTTAAAAGCCAGTTTGAGTGAATTAAATACAGGTAACTGGAAATATGTTATTATTGAAAAAAAAAAAAATAATTAAACTCACTTTAACAGGTGAATATCCGAGTTGAATAGCCAAATCTATGCCAGCAATAACTCGCTTCCATCCTCTGTGCGATCTTCTGGTAACCATTTCGTATTTGTCGGGTTTGAGAGTGTCCAAACTGATATTAATGTGATCAATGCCGGATCTTTGCAGCTCAACCAGATGATGAGTCAACGTTATGCCATTGGTGGTTATTGCAATTGACTGAAGCCCATCAAGACTACGAAGCCTTTCTTGAAAGACACAAAAAAGAGGAAAACGTTTAGAGAAATTTGAAAAATGATTTCTGAGGCCCCTCTAGACATGCAACATCTTAACGTAACGTAACAAATTTCCGGCTCTTTGTAGCTCAACCAGACGAGTCAAAGTTATGCCATTGGTGGTAATCGCAATTGACTGCAGCCCATCAAGACTACGAAGCCTTTCTTGAAAGTCACAAAAAATAGGAAAAATGTGAAAAAATTCACTTTTATTGTTGATTTTTGATGCCACTCCAGACATGCATTATCGTAACCTAACGTAACTCCGTTCTGTAACAAAATGTGCTGCAGTCATGTAACATCTCATCATTGGTTGGTTTCCTGAGACCCGTACCAGCAACCGGTAAATGTTCATCTGGTTCATTGGTCTATTCAAATTCATAGCCGTTAAAAAATTTGAATAGACTAATCAAACCTAGGGAATTGATAGCTGTGAGCCGTAGCAGGTATCTGTTCAATCAGATAGAGATAAGCTGCGCTCTCCTGGGTCCACTTTGTAACGGTGACCGATTAGATTGGCCAGCAAAAACGATTCGGTCCTCTAATGTAAAATCGCTTCCCGGTGGTTCGGAATCCACCTAAAACTGTAGGTCGAGCGCATCATTCACCCAACTCATTACCCACGCACAGGCCTCAGACCTATGTGGTAATCATAAAATCCTCCAAAAAAAATCAGTCGCCACCGGTAACATTTACCGGTAAATGAGAAGACTCCCATGAACTCAATCGTGTTTATGGTATGCTGTTACGGGAAGATGATACGATGCTGTAAGGAATGATGTTACGACACGGAGTTACGTTACGATGTTGCATGTCTGGATGGGCATTTAGAAACAAGAGAATAGAATGTGGGTCAAGTTTTATTAACATTTAGTTGAACCTCCACACAACAAACTTCCAAATATAGAATATTTATGGTTTCCCTTGACTTTGCAACCATGGCAAAACGACTTCTCTGTGTTTGAGTTCATGGGAGCCATCTCATTTACCGGTAAATGTTAACAGTAGCGTCTGATTTGTCTATTCAAATTTTTTAACGTCTATGGATATAGACCTATCAGACGCCACCGTTAATATTTACCAGTTACCGGTAAAGCTCCAATGTACTCAACCTCTAACGAATACCTGTTAGGAACGAAGTTTTTGCGGGCATATACGATTTCGTTATAAACTGGCTCAACTGTATTTTTGGTAAAATTAAAGAAAGCCAGAATGGAAGACAATTAGTACATGTTTTAAAAGTAATTTAAATTTTTTGTGATTCCAATATATCTTTTCATTTTTATGATAAATTTAATGACTTGCAGTCAATTTTAATAGATAATAAATAAATAATTAATCAAGTAGACTGAAACGTTTTCGAATCGTGACTCACTCGAATATTTTTTCACTGTGTACATTTGAACTATGAACATTGCAATCGCCGTGATTCTGCGCTCACCGAGCAACCAATCAACACCAATAAATTTATGACATCTGTGAATAGAAGACATCTTTTATGTTCATTCAAGCATTGCCTTTCAAAAGCTGTTGGCGTCGTAATCCTAAAATTTTTATTATTTTATTTTTTAATCTATGATTTTCATTATTATTTATAATAATTTTTGTTGTCCTTACTTGTTATATTAAGTATATCTTTGTGGACGGTGGGCTCTCCCCCGGTCAATCGTATCTTATTCACGCCTTGTCTGACAAAAAGGTCTGCCAACTTAATAAGTTCATCAGTTGTAAGTAACTTTGATTTATTCGTAAGTTGAACACCATCTTCCGGCATGCAATACTGACCTGGAATCAGCAAGCAAAATCGCTTGGTTAAATTGAGAAAAAATCAGTTCAATAATTCGAAATAGAATACATTTAAAGAATGTTCACTCCTCATGTAAAAATGGACATCTCTTGCCCAAAGCGAGTCAGTGTGGTGGTTTTTATTTGTAATTTCACTGAATGAAATATTGTTGAGAAAAAAAATGGAAATTTAAAAGGCCGAGAAGCCCTCTAAACGACGTTTTTGACTACAAGCTAGGAATCTTCATTGAAAAATTACAAGAATACATAAATAACATTGACTGGAAATTCAGTGCCTGGGGTTGAAAACCCCATGCAAGATAGTGGCTTAAGCTTTAGTAGCTACCAAACGAATTTGGTTAGAAACAAACATTTACAACGTTTTTTTTTTTTTTGTAATAATTGTTCTTGTGAGAGTTAGCTTAGTTATATAGACCAGAGATTCTTGCCCCCAGAATGTTTTGAAAATGCTTTACCATGCTCTTGTGGAAAGCAGATTATCATATGGTATAACTGCTTGGGGTGGCTCTTATTTCTCTATAGTCAACCCTCTCTTGGTAGGGCAGAAGCATATTATGAGAGTGATTGATAAAAAACCCATGATACATCCCTCATTGATTCTGTTTAGAAGTTGGAATCTTCTTCCTCTGAGATAGGGGAAAGTGTTGTACCTTGGGACAGTTGTACCTCGGGACAAACGCCATTGCTCTGCCATCTGTGGGTGACAGACCAAACTATTCTATGCTAGTTAATTATCTGTTCACTAGGGTCTACTGTGGAAGGACTTGTAACTATCCAGTGGTTTTTGTGGAAGCTGAGTGATAAATTGAAAAACCATCATAGGTAAGTAAATTTTTGTTGTTTCATTGTTTTTTTCCTGTAACTATGTTGCTTTAATCTGTGTTATTAATTATAGCTTTGTATTGAACTTTAAAACGTTCCCTTTCAAATGGTATATTTGAGGAATTTCTTCCACTAACCTAAAACACTTTTAACGGCCATGATTTCCTGTTATGCAATGTGTTGTACCTTAGGACAAGATTACCGTTGTACCTTGGGACATCCCAAGGTACAACACATTTTGTAACTTTGTAAATTAGGCCTACATATAAAAAAGTAATTCAACTAATAAGTTGGAATTGCTGTATATTCTGCTTACTTATTTATCTTATTGCATGTAAATATGGAGTGTTCAATAAACTACCAAATCACTTTATATGCAGGCTAATTTTTTTGTTTTGTTTGATTTTTTCTAGATCAATGCCTCACAGCAAGGAAGGAAAGACTCGGGAGAAGATAGACCAACAAGCTTTGGAGAGTGCTGTCAATGATGTACTTAAGGGAACACTTAAGGTCAATGAGGCTGCTCGAAGATATGGCTTGAGCAGCTCAACTGTGAGTAGGCACTACCAAGCATGTCTTGGAAATCAAGAACAACAGACTCTTTTTAAGTATAACAATGAAAAAAATTCTGTAAAAAAGGTTTTCACTAATGATGAAGAACTGAGGTTAGTTACTTACCTTAAACGATCTGCTGCACTACATTATGGCCTAACAAAAAAAAAATACACTGAAATTAGCTTTTAATTATGCTAAAGCCCTGTCAGAAGAGCCTGATAGCAAAACAAAAATTCCTAAAGAATGGGTTACACCTGAATCTGCAGGGGAGTTTTGGTTGCGTGGCTTTCGAAAACGACATCCCAGCCTAAGCTTACGCAAACCTGAGGCGACAAGTCTTGCTAGGGCAACTAGTTTTAACAAAGAAAATGTCAAATCATATTTTGACAACTTAGAAGTTGTCCTGGAAAGGCATAAGTTTCAGCCAAATGAAATATATAACTTAGATGAGACTGGTAACTCAACAGTACATGCACCTCCCAAAATTCTTTGTACAAAAGGGATGAAACAGGTTGGTTCTGTCACTTCAGGGGAAAGAGGACTCAACATAACAATGATAGCATGTGTCAATGCTATTGGTAACAGTATACCTCCCATGCTGATTTTCCCTCGTGTCAACTTTAAACAACACATGATCATTGGAGCTCCAAATGGTGCAATTGGAGGTGCAAATCCAACTGGGTGGTCCAATGAAGACTTATTTTTTGACTACTTGAAGCATTTTATTGAGCATGTAAAGCCTTCAAGAGAGAAGCCAGTCCTACTTATACTGGATAACCATGAAAGCCATATCTCCATACAATCATTAGATTTATGTAAGGAAAAGGGTGTGGTTATGTTAACATTCCCGCCCCATACCTCCCACAAGCTGCAGCCATTAGATCGGACAGTGTTTGGGCCATACAAAGGCTATTACAACAGCACAATGAATGGTTGGATGCTATCCAATCCTGGAAAACCCATCCAAATATATGATGTAGCTGGATTGGTAGGTAATGCTTTCAAAAAAGCATTTACTAAAGAAAATATTGAAAAGGGATTCGAGGTTACAGGAATACATCCATTCAACAGAGATATTTTTACAGAAGATGAGTTTCTTTCATCTTATGTAACAGACCGTGAGCAGACAAATACAGAAGCTACAGATGGTAATATGGATCAACAACCAGCAGGTGAGTTTGCATCAGATTCATCAACTCCCACCACACAAAATTCAGCCAAGCCATCATCATCTACATGTGAAGTACTGATGCCTCCAACATCTGCACAACAAAAAGTTGTGACTCCAGAAATGGTTTGCCCATTTCCCAAAGCTGCAGCCAGAAAAAAAACTGCAAGAGGTAGACAGCCAGGTAAAACCAGAATACTTACGGATACCCCAGAAAAAATGTTAATTGAAGAGCAAAAAAGAATGAAGCAGAAAAAGAAATCCATTGTTAATAAGAAATTGTTTCATGGTAACAGGAAGAATATAAATAATCCTAGAAAGAAATTGAAAGGTACAACTAAATATGACACTAGTTCAGAGGATGAGCATATTAGTTTTCCATCTAGTGATGAAGATTATGATGAATCTATGCAACAACTAATTCAAGGAGTTTTGGATGATGAAATGGAAATAGATCTTGAGACAACTATTGAGTGTGGTGAAGTAAAACCAAATGATTACATTTTGGTGAAAATTCCTGGTAAGAAAAGAATTTTGTACTATGTAGCAAAAGTCTTGAAGAAAACTGATGCATATGAAATTCAATATCTGGTTAAAACAGGAGCAAAGACTTTTATATTGAGAGATGAAACTCCCTATGAAATTGATGAGGAAGATGTTATCTGTAAATTACCTTCGCCTTTAACATCAGGAACCTCTGAGCGTCTAAAGGAAGTAATGAAGTTCCCTGTTGATTTCAATGCATATGAAATGCCTATGGCCTAATATTGTGGTTAAATTAATATTTTTGTTCTAAATTTTTACTTTTGATGTGAATTAAATAAGATTTATTTGCTAAATTGAAGTTTTTTTCAACCTTTCACTTAGTCCCAAGGTACAACATTTTTAATCCCAAGGTACAACACCCCATATCCCAAGGTACAACCTGGTGATGTACCTTGGGATACATTACAAGGGCTTGAAAAAGAATTAATTACTCCCTTTAAAACAAACCTATTTAATTCTTTTTATGTTGGTGTGTTGCCTAAATGCTGGGCTTCAGTATATGATGTAGAAAACTTATATAAGCCATACACAGATGAAAATAAAAATATTTTTTCACTAACTGTCCCAAGGTACAACACTTTCCCCTACCTCTACTTTTACAAAGTGGTACAATTATTTTACAAAAAGAATTATTGTAGCTTCAATAGGGCGGAGGAGTCAAGGAGACAAGATCTAAGGTCTAGAAATATGATAGTCCCTCCACGACCTTTTAAAGAAATTTACAGGAGGTTCTACTCCTATGTGGCACCTCGAGTTTTCAACTCTCTACCAGGAGATTTAAAGATCATTATGAACTTTCAGAGATTCAAAAGAGAGCTTAGGGAATGGCTATTGTTGCAAGATGATGTTGAAAAGTTTTTTTCGAGACTAGTTTGAGTGGGACCAGGTTTTGGTTCTCCAAGACCAAACTATAATTTATAAAATGTAATACATTTTTGGGCATTTTATTGTAATACAGATTTGTAAAGAAAGCCGAAATGAATACTTAAGCTGATTGTTGTTATTAATGTCTATGATACGTGTTAAAATATGCTTTTTAATTTTTAAAATGCCTTAAGATACCTTGGAAGTAAAGTTAAGGTATTTGCTACTAATTATTGAATTGCGTTTATGGCAAGAGTGGGTGATTTTATTTATAAAATACATTATTTTGATTTTGTAATTTTTGCAGTGATTTTCTCGGCTCCAGCTCAGTTGAAATATTCTTTATTCTTTTATTGTGTTAAAATACGTGATGGTGCCCCACACGGAGTTTTCTCGGGGTACCTGAAATAGCATTATTCAGCATTACTGTTAATTTTAATTTTTATATTTATTTTGTATTAAATGTAAGAAATTTTGTAAGTTTTGTTTTTAAATGTTGAATAAATGAATTTGAATTTACTGTAGAGTGAAACATGCAATAATTTTATCGTTTGCAATGGAATGAAAAGTAGCATGTACTTAAAAGTGTTTAGGGATACTTGAAGCATGCAATAATCACTTATGTAATCTCTATATTATCATTAATACTTGAAGTAGCACGACATAATAATAGCTGTTATTATCGTGACAATGGTCTACATGAGTTTGAAATAGAAGCGTTAATTTTCTTGTATGTCAACATAAAAACGTCTGACTTTCAAATTATAATAATAGTAACATGCTCATAACTCCAACTAAACTGACTGTATGGATAACCATCAATTACTTAAACCTTTTTTTTTTTTAATTTGATAACTTTTAAATAATTAAAAAATGATATTATCCTTATAAAACAGAAAACGATCAACTTTTGTCTGTAGAACATTCAAAATGAAGAATTGTTCAAAATATAGTGCATGGTAGAGTGGAAATATAAAATTTGAACTTGATGAAAACGTAAATCGTAAACAAATATGTATTCCATCAAAAGTTGATTGCTCTGTTTTTTTTTTTGTTTTTTTTATAAGAAACAATGAAAATGAACCTGCCCTACTCATTAGTTTTATCAACCAAATGATGTCATTCTTGAAATTGTTATCTATTAAAAACAACATAATTATTTTTGTCACATTAACTGTGTTTTTAAAAATGTTGAAAGGAATGGCATTTGAAACGAGTCTTTAAATTGGTCAAGGAGAAAATAAGTTTAAAATAATTTAAGAAATAGTCTAATTATTACAGTGCTTAAATTGCAGTATGATTGGGATAAAAATCTTAGCTCCTGTCAACGGAATAATAAATTGATAACTCATAATAATGAACAATCTAATGTTATCAAAACTGACACTGTATTTATTATTAAATTATGATTTCTACTCACTTATACTGGAGATATGCATTTGATTTCTCTTCTAAAAAGAAGCTTCATCAGCCTCTTTAGAAGTGAATTGCATCCCCCCAGTACCTCCAGTATAAGTGAGAAAAATCATAATTTAAATAGAAATACAGTGTCAGTTTTTATATTAGATTGTTCATAAAGTATTTTGTCATGGAAAATATTACAGATAATATTGAGTATATAATTTTAGCATATAATTATTAATTTATGTACTAATAAAAATTATGAATGATTATTTTGGATTACAGAATTGAAAGTTTATGATTATCTTGGAGATTTTGCAGGACCATTTTATAAAATAAAATAAATTACATTATTTGTCACTCTTTCAACGTTTTTAATTTTCTTGAGTTATTAGCTTAGTTTATTATTAGAAGAATTCGACGAGACATCTGCCGCAACAGTTTTTTCTGTAATTTTGGCGTTCTTATGTCAATAAAGGTATCTATTTATTATTCAACTGAACTAGGCGGAAATCTTATTTTGTGATTTGAGCTTTTTTTAATTGGATTTAATTTCACATGTCTTGTTAGGGTTCGAATGATATAATTATTAGAGAATTGTAGTGGGAAGATAAACTAGAAAATCACTTACACCTTAAATTGCAACGTTCAGTTAAGGAAATCCTCAAATAGGTATGCTGCCTTCCAAATGTATCAGTCAGATTTGGAGATATTGTTGTTTGATCTTCTATTTGTTTTATTTGAGTGAGAACCTTGGTGTGGCACTGAAAAAACAATAGTTATTAATTTATAAAAATAGGTAGAAAAACAAATGACAAATATATTGGACCAATAATCAAGAATATAATCAATTTTAAAGAGCAGCCGGTGTCATGAAGAAATTGCAATATTGAAGTTCTAAGTTTTATTTAAAAATTTATGTAAGTTTAATTGAAAAAAAAGATAATGATTAAAATTCATACAAAAATAAGGCAGTAAAACGTTGTTTAGAAATCATTAAAGTATGACAAAGTAAAATGATTGTACACACTCACCAGCATGAACAATAAATATTATAATGTACGGTATCGCTAGTTATATTTTAATGAACCAATATGGAAAAGAAAAACATTCCAATTCAGCAAATATAATGAGTAAACTCATTGCAGTGAAATAATAAGAGATGCACGTTATAAAAACTTTATAAAAGGAGCGAAATTGTATTAAATATGAAATAACAAAATAAATTGAAAACTAGGATTTTAAAATATATTTTTAAAGCAAGTAGGAGAATCTGTCCCCCACGCCCCATCACCAGATTAATACAACTATAATTGTCAAAAAATTAAAAAAAAAAAAAAACAAGCTGGTAGGCCTATTGGATTTGGTGCTCATTGAATTTCTTAGTGTTAACATTCCAGCTTGATTGTACTTGCCGGTATAGCTACATCTCAAATTAATTCTACTAAAAGGAGGTTGCCAGTGTAATCAAGTGGTTAGGACGCCTGACCGGCAATAAGGAGAATCTTGGTTCGATTCCCGACGCTGACTGAATATTTTTGTGTAGTGGCATTCATCGACTTCCATAAGCTATTTAATGTAGCTGCCAATGCCCGCAATAGCGGAAGTCTTTAGGATATTTTATAGTGTGAAAAAGAAATTGGAAATTATGTAAAAACAATAATTGACTCAATAATAGAAAGTCAAACCAATCATACCAATAAAAAGCCCAACATAGGCTATAGGTTTGACACACAATAAGCTTCGGTTGACGTGTGAGGATCTTTGAATCCGTCCCTTCATAACATAGGCTATCACGTCAATAGAAATTAATTCAATCAATGTTATTTATGGTTGTCAAAATCAAAACAAAAAGGACACATATACGACCGAATTATGTAAATTAAAGCAAAAAATGAAGTTGAATGTTAGCTTACCTGCATAGTACATTTTGATAACACGCCAACGTTTTTAGATAGGAATCTTCCTTCATAGGACGTCAGAAATGACATTCCTGATCTAAAAATTGATTTCTGTATCGCCATACTATTCCTAATTTCAACTAAAACTATCTTAAATGAAGTTCATTAAAGGTAAGTTAAAATTACAAGATAAAAGGCCTCTTGTATTTACTGAACTTTTCACGTCCTAACCACATCACTACTTACACTTATGAAATTCATGATATACTGAAATAAATAATAGTCTAAATATTGAAACACTGTGATTATTTATTACAATACAAGAGATGAGACATTGAAATAGAAATTAACTTATTGTCGCTTCGCGTCAACAAGTTGTCCACGTTTTGCGTTGAACTCTGATAGTTGCCGTTACAGTTTCGCTATTTAGTTAGTATTTACAACACAACACGACTGCAGCTAAGTGTGTTGCTATAATAGCTGCTGACCTTCAAATTTTAGAAATAACTTACATAACTGTTTCTAGTACTTATGTAATATTCAACTTGAAAATCACAAAATGCGGTGAATATGTAGCCTACTCATTCTAAACGGGGTTTTCTTCAACTTATACTGTTACAGAGAAATATAAAAAATCGAACATTTCTCAAAGCATTAAATGATCTCCCGGCTTCAACCTTAATATTTGTTGCGCTGAGAAATTATATCATAATACAATATTTTTATTATATTAATGTAACTTATCCTAACCCTAACCCCAAAATTAAAACTAAAACATACATTCACTGCCGAGTGCAGACTTGCTGCAGCATGCACGGATAGGAATAGCGAAACAGCTGTTTTTATCACAGCTGACACAGGACGGTGATATGGAATTGAAAGTTTATTTTCATAACCTATAACTGAAGACTAGCGATGCTTTGCTTATCATAGTTTCATTCATTATCAATTAATATTCTTTGTATGAATATGTTATCGAAATTCAAATAATTTCGGGATTTAGTTTGAAAAATTGTCATTAAAAATTATTCGGTAGAACGTGTCATGGTCAAATGTAAAAGTGATAGAGACTTTGAGTCAATTGGACCTGCCCACAATAGAACTGCATAATAACTTTGATTTCGGATCAAAATGTCGAATAAAGCCTTGAATTTGAAGCAGGCAAGTTATTTTGTGCTCTTTACAACTACAATATTTTCTCAGTTATGCCTATCATTACAATATTGCAAAACACAATAATATTGTAGTGTTGCTACCAACATACATTAAGGTAATGGGGCCCAGTTTCTGACTTCTGACACTGCCCCAATTATTGACACTGCTGTTCAACTGTCATTAAGTACAGGACGATTTCAATCGGGTGGGGCAAAAAGGGAATTAATGCTTTATTTTGTTGGCAACACTGGCATAAACAGTATGGCCAACAAATAGTTGTGTGCTGTGTCGTGATAATAGTTATTGGACTCAACCTTCTCTACGTGGTTTTTCCAAGTTCCGCGGTTTTTAAGGATTTCACTAAGAGAGAGGTAAGCATAACTCATTTTTAATATTTTCTAAATACTTTTAAATGCAACCCAAACATTCTCAGACATTATATAATAGATTTTCCTTGCTAAAAACATGGTTTTTAGCAGGTTATGTTGAGTAAATATTAATAAACAGCCACTGTCAGTAAGTGGGACATAAGAATTGATAGTTTCCCAGTTACTGACAGTAAGTCTTAGTGTCAATAGTGAAAAACAGCTACTATAGTATTGTCCTAGTTACTGACATGCATGCGAATTTGATTTTTAAGTATAATTAACATGCACCAGTGCTCTGGCAAGGGATTTTAGGACACTATAGTATAATGGTTGCTGAATTATTTTAGATAACGTCGCATCTTGTGTAAATATTTATTAAAGTAGTAATTTCATTGTAGAACTGTAATCTCACACACATAAAGTTATCTTTATATTTCTCTTAATGTAGAAATCAAAAAGTCTCAGTCTTATTAACTTTTTATTGTAAGTTTAATAACTTTCATTCAGTTTTAAATAGTGAATAAATAATAATTGCACTCACACTTGGCCAAACGTTTTCGAGTTAAGGAAACTCATCTTCAAGGCATCTTAGACCGGCAATGTTGGTTTGTTGGTTAGAAGAATTGTGGTATTTGTACATGTGGTCAAAAGTTTGTGAGATTTAAAATTTAATTGTTCCTTGAGGATGTTTTGTTTAATGTGTTTGTTCACCACACACAATAAACAAAACATTCTCAATGAACAATTACATTTTAAATCACACAAATGTTTTCACCACATTATACATAAACCACAATTCTTCTAACCGACAAACCAACATTGCTGATCTAGGATGCCTTGAAGATGAGTTTCCATAACTTAAAAACGTCTGGCCACATACAATTATGATATATTCACAAATTAAAACTGACTGCAAGTCATTACATTTACAATAAAAATTTAATATTAACAATGCAAATCATTATGGAAGAAGAAATCCAAGAATCTTACTGTCTATTTCAGGTGAAGAAATGAAGCCTCTCACTACAACACCGCCATCAACATCCAGGAAAAAAGTTTCTCTGAAGAAAACGTTGAAAAGGAAACAATACAGTGATGAGGTGATGAAAGCAGCAGTAGATGCTGTAAAAGCTGGACAATCGCCTTTTGCTGCAGCTAAGACCTTCAATGTGCCCAGAGCGACTCTTATTTCCAAAGTAGAGGGGAAATATAAGTCACAGACAACAGGACCAGATGGCTACTTGAATGCTTAAGAAGAAAATAAGTTGGGTGATTGGATCAAAGCATTGGGAAAGGCTGGCTTTCCCATTACCAAAAACCAACTCCTTGATAGTGTGAGAAAAATAGTCATCAAATTGAAGGAAAAACTCCAGATAGGAATTTCCCTTTTGCAGATAACAGGCCTGGATGCCATTGGTTTGAAAGCTTCTTAAGAAGGCATCCAGATATTTCAATGCATGTCTCTCAAAATCTTACCAGTTCTAGAGCCAATGTAACAGATGAAAAAATCAGAGCATGGTATGCTGCAGTGACTACATTGAAGCTAACAATCTAGAGATGGTATTACAAGATCCTAGAAGAATTTTTAATGCAGATGAGGCTGCATTCTTTTTGAACCCCAAAGGAAACAAGGTTTTGTTCACAAGAGGAGAGAAATGCGTCTATTTGATTGTCAATGTTGATGAGGAGTGCTTGATAGTGATGATGACATGTAATGCAGCTGGGACTGTCTCTCCCCCAATGATTGCATTCCAGTATGAAAGAATTCCTCAAGACATTACAGACAGCATCAATGAAGATTGGGGCATTGGAAAAAGTGATAATGGATGGATGACCTCAGCTGTTTTTAATAAATTCATCACAAATATTTTCTATCCATGGCTGATCAAGGACAAAATTCCTTTGCCTATCATATTATTTGTTGATGGTCATGTCTCTCATTTGAGTCTTCACTCTTCATACTAGCATATTCTGTAAGAATCATGGAATTCTTTTAGTTGCCCTCCATCCAAACTCAACTCACATTATCCAACCCATGGATGTTTCTGTCTTTAGAACACTGAAGGGTTCTTGGAAAGACGAAATTAATAATTGGAGTATACAGGAAGAAAATTTGGGAAAAGAATTGAAGAAAAGAAATTTCTCACCATTTCTACAAAAGGCTCTAAAAGTTGTCACTCAGCAAGTGATTCTGAATGGTTTCAGTAAATGTGGTTTATATCCTTGGGATTCTAATGCAATTAATTATAGAATGATTAAATCCCTTGCTCCTCAAAAAGATGCTGATAGAAACAACAATGAATCAGTGAATCCTTTGTTGCCAGTGATAGATAAAAATACAAACAAGAAAGCTATTTCTCTAGAAATTCTAGAGGATGAATTGGCCCTTTAAAGCTGGAACTTTTCTATTAAATCATTTTGATGAAAGTTGGAGGAATAATATAGAAGTCAGAGATCATGGGCTATTTGAAGCATGGAGAAATATAAAAAATGAAAATGACTTAGAAGTTGAATGTACTGGGATACTCCCTGTTATTAATGAAGATGATTTATTACAGTTGCCAACTTCCATGGTTGATGAGATGCAAGTGTTGGCCATGGAACCACATAATGAATCAATGGTATTTGAATACTCTAGGCTCTGTGATGAGTTTGAGGCAAAAATATCATCTTAGGCAGGAGAACAACCAATTACAGAAGATCCATCAGAGAGAGGGGAACCACTAGAGTTAGGAGAATTCATAGAGGCAGAAGAACCATCACAGGCAGGAAAAGGACCAGGTGACATTACAGAGGCAGAAGAACCACCAGAGACAAAAGATCCACTACAGACAGGGAAATCTACAGAAGTAGAAAAACGACAAGAGGGAGGAGAAATGCCAGAGAAGAACCCCACAAGGTAGAGGAGCATTTACAGAGGCTGGAAAACCGTCAGAGGCAGGGAAAAGTTTAGGAACAAGAATGGAGCAAAATCAAAATGATGCTGGCTTTTCTAAAACAGTTTCCCCTGTAATTGAAAATATTTCCAAGTGTGATGATGATGAAGGTGAAACATCAAATAATAATTCTTTGTTGGCATCACCATTTAAAAGACTTCTAGTATACCCAGAAAAAAGACAAAAATATTTAAAAAGGAGAAAACAAGCAAGAGAGGTGATACCTTTTGTTATTTCTGGTAAGCATTACCAAGAATATTGCAAAAGGAAAGTAGAGAAGAAGAAATAACAAGAACTTTTGAAAACAGAAAGAATCAGAAAGAGGAAGGAGAAAGCAAAGGCACAGGAATTGAAAAACCAAAAGAAGAAAACAGGCAAGAAGACTACAGTAAATATGCCAGAAGAAAGTTCATCAGATGAAACTGAAGTACTTAATGAAAGTTTATTGGACAATGAAAATATTTGTATAAACATGTATGTCATTGTGCGTTATGAAGGGGAATATTTTCCTGGTATAGTTTTGGAAAAAAAATATGATGGGGCAACAGTCAAAGTGATGGAGTTGACACCTGGAAGTGGCCTGATAAGGATGATGTTCTCTTTTATGAAAAAGAAGACATTATTTGTAAGATTGACTTCCCTCAGTTAAAGAACAGCAGAAAACATTACTTTGTTCCTGAAATTTCAAAATTTAGAAAATTGAAAAACTAAAGCTTGTAATATAACTCACTAAAGTTATGTTATTCTATTGAACTGAGAGCCTCGTTTACTCATATTTGTATAAGCATGTGTTTTACTTTATTTTTTGACTAAGTTATATCAGGTAAAATTAAAATTGTAATAAACCCTACACTTGAATTTTTTTCTGGAATGAAAATCCTATGTCTATAATCAATAACTATAACTGAATCATATCTCAGTTATGGTGGAAATAAATCCCCAATTTTAGTGTCATTCAAATAATTTATCTTCTCTATATATAAAAATGAATGTCTGTTCCCAATAGACTTCAAAACTACTTGACAGATCGGCATGAAACTTTGGGAATATGTTGTGTGATTATTGGGGATGGTTTCTGACCATAAATTTTAATAGGGGAGCTAATAATTATTATTAATTAATCCATTTTATAGACCTAACCTACTGAACTTGCCGGCCAAACAGCTTAAAGGAACAGCTGATAGAAGTCAACAGTTTTTAATCATTTGGAAGGCCCCTTAGCGGCGTTATTTATGCTGTCTTTAAACAGCAAAAGACTTTCACTTTGCATGTAGGCTACAGTGTAGTCGGAGCCTTGCAATATGTAGGAAACATACGACTGGGTATGATGAAATGTAATTAATTATGCCAGGTTGATGACATCTGTTAACCAATGCAGCTAGAAATTTGAAATGCAGCCTCAGCAGGAGGTGGCAAATAATAAAATTAAAAACCTAGCTTCTACCCTTATAGTCGTAGGAGGTTTAAATTTGAAATGTTTCTTCATTCAGAGGTGTTGATTAAGAAAACAATGAAGCCTCTATGATCAGCTGGAAGAGAGCTAGGACTAACCTTTTTCCTAATTTGAAATGTAACCTCAGTGGGAGGTGGCAAATAATAAAATCAAGGAGAATTTTTTATGAGAATGCTGAAACGCGCGTAGGGCCAGCTAGTTATCTATATATATAAAAATGAATGTCTGTATGTATGTATGTTCCCTATAGACTTCAAAACTACTTGACTAATCAGCATGAAACTTTGGGAATATGTTGTGTGAATATTGGGGATGGTTTCTGACCATAAATTTCAATAGGGGAGCTAATAATTATTTATTAATTAATCCATTTTATAGACCTAACCTACTGAACTTGCCGGCCAAACAGCTTAAAGGAACAGCTGATAGAAGTCAACAGTTTTTAATCATATGGCAGGCCCCTTAGCAGCATTATTTACACTGTCTTTAAACAGCAAAAGACTTTGCATGTAGGCTACCGTGCAATATGTAGGAAACATATGACTGGGTATGATGAAATGTAATTAATTATGCCAGGTTGATGACATCTGTTAACCAATGCAACTAGAAATTTGAAATGCAGCCTCAGCGGGAGGTGGCAAATAATAAAATAAAAAACCTAGCTTCTACCCTTATAATCGTAGGAGGCTTAAATTTGAAATGTTTCTTCATTCAGAGGGTGTGATTAAGAAAACAGCGATGCCTCTATGATCAGCTGGAAGAGCCCTAGGAATAACTTCTTTCCTAATTTGAAATTCAACCTCAGCGGGAGGTGGCGAATAATAAAATCAAGGAGAATTTTTATGAGAATGCAGCAACGTGCGTCAGGCCAGCTAGTAATATATAAATTGAAGTCTATAAAGTTTGTAAAGTCTTTATATATGTACAAAGACCATAAATACAGTTTAGTAAATAATAATATTACAGCTGTTTGATTTAGATGATATTTATTTATTCAATAGGCTACTTGAATCAGCTGTGTGATACAGCAGAAATAGGAACTGACTCTCACTTTAACATTGTCAGTAACTGGGACAAGCAGGTGTCAGTATCTAGGCCACCGCTTATTTTCACTGTCAGTAACACCAGCAAGTGCAGGGTACAAGAGTAATTTGTTGATAAATCTATTGTCTTATATATATTTAATGAATTAAACGCATTAACACTACAGGATACAACTGATCGAGTATAAAAAATCAATACTTGAGCATTGTCTACTGAAAAGATATTTCATTCTCAAAACAAAGTTGAGCCAATTCTTATAGTGTCAGTAACTGGGACATTTACCTTAGGGCTCATCATTCCCATTATTGTAAATTACAATAAAAGTATAATTTTATTTATAATAATTCGATTCTTCCTTTATAACAAAAGAAGATTTGTAACCATAACAGATGATAATATAATGTAGGCCTATAAGTTGTTATAGAAGTAGCTCACTGGTTGCAAAACGTATAAAAGTATTACAATTCTCAATTTCGAATAGAGCAACTTCACTGCAGTATTACAAAATTACTCTACCAGGAATATTTTATTCGCCATCAGATAATAAGTCCATGTTTTTTATTGCAGTTTATGCTGCGGCAACATGTTCTTAAACTATATAGAGACACTTTGAAAGCCATCAAAAAGATACCAGATCCAAACGATAGAAAGGATATAAGGGACTGGGTGAGAACTGATTACAAGAAAAATGTCAGCATAACAGATGAGGTGAGTATGCTTACAAAATCCGCATTCATTTTTTTCAACAGCCAATCAGAAGCTGAAGCTTCCAAATTGAAGAACCTCAGCTTCCAATGAAATACATTTTTTTTATTGCTGATGATACCACACGAGTCTGAGACTTGTGCGTGGGTAATGAGGTGAATGATAACACATAGATGCCAGATGGAGGAGTGGGATTTGAACCCACGGCCGCTGAAACGACAGCTAGCTGAAGTTGCGGCGCCCCAACCAACTGCGCTAAGTGGCCCAAATATAAGTTTTATATATATTTAAGTTTATATATTATTTATTATATTTATTTAAGTTTTAAGTCTTCTCTGATGTTGCCCACATGAGTCTTGTACGTGGGTGAAAGGTGAACCAGGGTCATGCCAGGTGAAAGGTCATGCCAGGATGAACGGGAATCGAACCAGTGACCGCAGGAGTAGTAATCTGGTAGTGATAAGCGCCCCAACTCTTCTTCCTCTCTTCCCTTTTTCTTATTTTCCTCTTCACCTTTTCAATTTTTTTATTATTCCTCTCTTATTCTACTTCTTTGTCATTTCCCTCTTATGTTAACTGCCAGAATAGTTCCAAAACACAACAGAATTTAAATATTATTCGATGAATATCGACATCCAACATTCTCTCAAATGCTTTTAATAGAATAGTTGAAGTTAGAGGGCCAGTACAAGAAAGTACACATAGTACTGTAGTATTCATATAACTTGGCAGCGTGTAGCAGATGGGACATGCTATATCTGAACCCAACATACTGCTGCCAAGTTATATGAAAACTACAGTAACTCAGTCTTCGCTGCGTTTGATGCTGTGTAAAAAATGGTAACTGTTTAACCTTGACTGGACTGCTTTAATTTAGTTTCTGTAATTTAATTTAAATTAGTGCAGGCTGCGTATCTATTTGTGGCGAGCCCTCTTAGTAATGTAACACCACATAACCATATTATATTTCTTGATTTCAGTATAAAATCAAAATGTTGATAAAACATGGTGAGAAAGCATTGGAGGATCTACGAAAAAATCTCGAACTTAGCCATGCGGCATCGTAGACTGTTGTGAATATTCAGTGAAGGCACCATAAATATAATGTATATATATATATATATATAATGTGTAGGTAATTGTAAATTATTTCAAGCAATAAATTAAATTTATTGTTGAACATCAAAGTTTTGATTTTGTACACAAATTGGTGGTGTGTTAATCTCATAAACATTGATTGAATTCATGGGAGTCTTCTCATTTACCGGTAAATGTTACCGGTGGCGTCCAATTGGTCTATTCAAATTCATAGATGTTGAAAAATTTGAATAGACCAATCAGACTTCAACCATTGGTTAAATTCATGGGAGCCTTCTCATTTAACGGTTACTGGTGAAGCTCCCAAGAACTCAACCACTATTAACTTTCATTCCTTCCTTAGAAGCACATCATAACATATACATATTTTTATAAACTTAATTAACAAATGTAATCAAACTATAGTTTGTGAAGTAAATCTTTGACTCTAATAATTAAGAGGGGAAAAAAAACAATGAAGACAAGAGTTTACTATATATTTTATTCAAAAGACAAATTTTAAAACATTAACCTCACATATAGTTCCATCTGAAGTACAAATCATCAATAATTATCCAGAATGATAAGTTATATTTGATATTTATTTACAATATTTACATACCTATTACTGGTAGTATTAACAAACTATCATTAGAAAACTAAGAAAATAAATGGTTACAAGGGTAAAAACATTAGGATTCGGTTGCTAAAATGTCAATTTAATTGGTAATAGGAATTCACTAACTACAGTGGCGTATAGAAATTGGTAAATTTCTGATTACTTAATTGGATAATCCTTGTCACACAAAAATATCAAGGTACATTACCTGAAATATCTTTGCATCTGAGCACTGAGAGCCAAAACTTCATGACAAAATTGTAAAATCAATTTAAAAAAAAATAATACTTTTCTTGTATACAATACATATTTATTCCTGGATTTCTTGTTCCATGACGAACTGCGTTGTTAATATTAACTTTTTATGTGAATTTAACAACTTTGACTGCAAGTCGTTAAATTCCCATAAAAAGTTAACATAGGCTATGTATTGCCAATAAAAAACAAATACAAAAAATCTATAAAACTAATTCTTAATATACAAATAAAAATTTATCAATTTCACAATATCAGATACAAGTATTAATTTCAATCTAAGTTAGAAGTTTCCATATTGGACTGGAATGGAATAAGGGGCAAATTTAAATACTTTCTGAAACTTTCAGAGGTACACTTTTAAAAGTTTAAAATTATAGTTTAATTCATAATAGGACCGATATTGCAAAATTTGTGCGTTTTCACTAGTATTTAAAGAGTTGAAGTCTTTGAAAATTCAAGTTTATAAACTTTTCGTTCATAGATCTCAGCTACACAATAACAATAGTTCAAAACTAGTTATAAGCATGCATATTAATTTTGTAATGAGAATTGAATTTTATTATTCTATAGTTCTAAATAAAACAACGTCATGATACACTTAATATCTATTACATCACCTTATTAGATTCAGCCTTAAGCAAATAACACTTTAAAATGGAAATTATCAATCGTGCATTTGTTATCGGTCAAGACCTACGGTCAACAGAATTTGTGGCAGACATTTTGCTTCATTTATGGAATTTGTATCAAGTTGAAAATATTATTAAACGGTCATAATATTCTATTTAAATTGAAAATTAATTTGAGAAATAACACTTTATAATAGAAATTATCAATCGTAGTACATTTGTTATCGGTCAAGACCTACAGTCAACAGAATTTGTGGCAGACATTTTGCTTTATTTATGGAATTTGTTTCAAGGTGAAAATATTATTAAATGGTCATAATATTCAATTTAAATTGAAAATTAATTTGAGAATAAACACTTTATAATAGAAATTATCAATCGCAGTGCATTTTTTTTTTTTTTTTTGAGGATGAATCCCACATAGGTCTGAGACCTGTGCGTGGGTAATGAGTTGGATGATGATGAGTTGGACCTACAGTTTTAGGTGGGTTCCGAACCACCGGGAAGTGATTTTACAGCAGAGAACAGTGTCTTTTTTGCTGGCCAATCTAATCGGTCACCGTTACAAACGGGACCTACGAGAACGCAGCTTATCTCTCTGATTGAACAGATGCCAGCTACGGCTCGTGGCTATCACTTCCCAATTTGTTATCGGTCAAGACCTACGGTCAACAGAATTTGTGGCAGGACTTTTGCTTCATTTATAGAATTTGTATCAAGGTGAAAATATTATTAAACGGTCATAATATTCAATTTAAATTGAAAATTAATTTGAGAAATAACACTTTATAATAGAAATTATCAATCGCAGTGCATTTGTTATCGGTCAAGACCTATGGTCAACAGAATTTGTGGCAGACATTTTGCTTCATTTATAAAACTTTTATCAAGTTGAACATATTAAGCGGTCATAATATTGAATTTAAGTTGAAAATTAATTTGAGAATGAATATTGCCATTGTCTAAAACACAAATAAATTTTGTGCAACTTCAAGGGACGCTTTAGGCTTTCCATATGAATTGAATCATGCATGAGCGGTAATGAGCAAGATAGATAATTGTTTTTTTTTCCTTTTTTCACATTACAATACAAAATTCTTTGGGCGAAGTTGAGGCACAAGAGCCTTCTTCAATGAAACCGCAAGCTCTGAGCTGTGTGCGAATGAACAGAATTCCCATAAGCATACTACATATTTTTTCTATTACCCTTTATATGTGAGTTGAACATCCATCTTATTACACAGTTTATATGATAAAACATCCATGTGACAAGATAAAAGAAACCAATTTCTATTGGTATGCCAACATGACAAAACATCACAGCATTCATATTGTAAATATGATTAAAAACTTATGATAAAATACATCCACACTGCTAAATATACAGGGTGGGGGAAATGTTTGGAAACGGCTTAATATTTCATATACAAAGGTGATTTTGCGGTAGGTATGATTGAGGATCCTACTCAAATTGAAAATACTATTTTACTGTGACTTTAAAAATCTGGTCCGCCATCTTGGAACCGCCATTTTGAATGTAACTTTTTTTTTTAAATAGGAAGGGGGTCATGCGATACATGATTTCAATACAGAATTTTAAGACAAAATGAATGCCGAAAACCGCACATCGATATGTCAACCCGTTTCGGAGATATTTACATTATTAATCGATACCATGAAAAGCAGAAATGAAATAAATAAGTACATTAAAATCTTACCTATCAAATTTTTTGTTAATAGTGTTTGCTGTATAAATGAAAATTAATCAAATGTACATAGTTTAGAACATAACTGTACAACCTCTCTAAGGGAATTTACAATAAAATCTACAAAACTCTCCAATCAATTTTACAATAAAATTTACCAAAAACAAATATTAATCACAAAACGTCAATTAGTTTGCTATAAAAATACACAGCCACTTAAAGAATTGTATGACTCATGTAATTTCAATTACACGCACATTTACACAACATAAATTCATGTGGTAATTATCCAAGTTACAACAGTTTGTATGGTAAACATCAATGTGACAGAAGGATAAAATTGATAGAAACCATTTTTTTTCTATTAACGTTCTAGCATAGATTTAGTGATTTTTTTTCTATTAACGTTGTTCTAGCATAGATTTACTGGTAAACATCCATGTTATAACACAGTTTATATGGTAAACATCCATTTGACAGCAAGATAAAAAGAAACCAATTTCTCTTTTATATTAACCTTGGTACAGCATAGATTTATATGGTGAACATCCATGTTTTGAACATTGAACAACACAATTTTTATAATTCCATGTGACAGCAAGATAAAAAGAAAACAATTTTTTCCCATTACCCTTGGTACAGCATATATTTATGTGGTAAACACGCATGCTACAACACAGTTTATATGATAAACATCTATGTGACAAGATAAAAAACCCAATTTCTATTGGTATGCCAACATGACAAAACATCTCCGCAACATGATCTTAATAATTATGGCCAGTTAGGGTGTGACTATATAGGTTGCCAGTTTACACAAGTGGAGCTTTCATTGATTATTGATAAATAATTTATTAATGAAAGTTTTCATTGATAAATAATTAATCAATGAAAACTGCACTGTTTTATCATCAATGTTAATTATTGACTAAGTTATCTGGTATTTTTTATCACTGAAACGCATTGCTGGAAAAAGTCCATAATGGAGATTCCATGTAGCCAGACAGCAGATTACATTGGCAGCAATAAAGCATCTTTGACGCTGATATCTGTTCACTGCTACACTTGCTGCATAACAACTATTCTCATTGAAAAACAGGTGTTTGTGCAAATTCTAACAAACATATCAGAACAAATTTCAATGCTGCCAGGACACAGCTTATTTTTACCTACAGTATGTCAAAATAGAAGTGTTATACTGTTATGAACATCATTTTATTTAAACAAGTAGTATGAGATTGTGAAATGAACCATCACTGATCAGCCTATTATACAGTCAATTTCCTTCAAAAATATCAACATTTTGATAAGGACCTTCGACACTTGGGGGGGGGGGGGGTGGCTTAAGCCTCCATGGGTGCGTCTCTGAGTCAGATTGTGATAGACCTTAAAGTATTATATCTTGGATTTCTTGTTCCTTAACGATCTGCGTTGTTAATATTAACTTTTTGTTGTATATTGAACGACTTGCAGTCAGCTTTAGATTGTGAATATTTAATAAATGTACTCACACTTGGCCGAACGTTTTCGAGTTGTTGAAACTCATCTTCAAGGCATCCTAGATAGCCTATTTAGGATGCCTTGAAGATGAGTTTCAACAACTCGAAAACGTTCGGCCAAGTGTGAGTACATTTATTATATATTCACATATATATTCTAAAACTGACTGCATGTCGTTAAATATACAACAAAAAGTTGATATTATATCCTTGACAATATTCACAAAGTCTACCCATTTAATCATGTTTTTCAAGGAGAATTAGGACCCCTGTACTCAGACCTTGTAATCTACTAACCTTGAAAAAATACTCCATTTAGCCTCCCTTCAATCTACATCACATACTAACCTTGACACTATACTCTATTTACCACCTTCAATCTTCAACGTAGTCCACAAAACTACCTTGTAATCTACTAACCTTGACAACATACTCCATTTAGCCCCCCTTCAATCTACAATTTAGTCCACACGAATAGCACAAATTGCAGTACAACCAAAAACGAAAACGCTATGGTTATACAGAGTGCAATTGCATGCCTGACACTGGCATGAGTTACAGTTTTTGCCAGTAGTATATCCATTAGTGCATGGGAAATATGCTGACCGTCAGACTTAAAAACAGGAAGAATGTTGACGAGAGCCAACCCTGATGAAAACATAACTATATATTCGCATAAATCAACAAACATTTCGGGGAACATGGACGGAAATATCGAGTACAGACTGATGTAGTCGCTCACTTCTACTGTGTGAAATATGTCGCCCGGATGACCGAGGAACAGGACCTCTCTGCCGTCTTTACGTTTCAGCAGAATGAGTTTTGTGTTGTTCTCAAGCGAAGGGCGAAAGCAGTGGTAGTTGTAGCCACATTCTGATTCTAGTTGTAGCCCTCCTTCCCCCTCTCCACCAGCACGCACTGATGATGACGACGATGATGCTGTCTTGTGACACAATTGTTGTGCAGCTCCCACAACGGTCCGTACGTTGAGACAAGAGTGCTGCGGCAATTGCAGTGGTTCGGATTCGCTCTCCAAATACTCGAAGCACAAGTGACGTGGGTTGTTGCTGGCACAACATTCTACAGCGCCGCCCGACAAATGTTTGGCTGGAAAACAAAAAAAAAAAATCACATCTAGAAGAATCTCAATTATCCGATGTAATTGGGACCAAGACCACCTAGGATATGAAAAAACTCGGATAATACGAAGTTCAAGTGCTAATACCAGGAAAAGTAAAATACGAGACAAAACTTATTTTTTATAACAAGGTTAAAACGTAAAATAGCTATTTACACACCTTATTTTAACTGAGACCATGACATTACATCATAAAACGCATCTTCCCACCGTATTATTCTTAAAAAAGCTATATTTTAATTTTACTCTCATCACTAGCTCGGATAACCTGGAGGCTCGGTTGGGACTCGGATAATCGAGATTCTACTGTATTTTGTTGTATCTGTTCGCCTTAAACCGCTATGCTAAATTTGATGGCAAAGTCAAATCATAACCGTATATCAAAACTTTTCAACTTTATCATTATTGACTGCATAGGCAACTTTTAGTAACCACCTTGTAGAAAAATTTGCTTTCTACAAAAAACATTCTCCAATATATTAAGCTACAATGCCTCGTTCAGGAGTTACAAGCAAACAACTAAATAGGTCGTAGCTTAGCCATAACTGTGGCCCGTATTCACAACCCTGTAACTCTGTTATAATACAGAATAGAAATACTTTTTAATTATGATATTTTAGAAATATTCATTTTATTTAAAAACTTTCTGCTAAAATTTGCTACGATGCATCCATCATTCAGGAGTTATAAGGGAAACACTAAATAGACTACGTATTTCTGTATCCCGGCTTGAGATACAATCTGAAATCCAACTTCCTAGCATTGCTTTTGCCGTGGAATAGCATACGAGACAGCGCGCACCATCTAGTGGCGGAAGCTGTACTAATATTGACATTGATTCAGTTTTTTCTAAATTGAGACCTTAATGCTCATTATAACGCAAAAACAGAATTTGTAGGGTTTAAAACTGGCTACAAATGATGTAATAGCTCATTTTCCTGTAATTGTCCGCATTAACACAATCCATGAAAAACTTAACACACCCTTTGTTCACGGCGCTGATGTAGTAAAGTAAGTATTGAAAACTTATGAAAATGTATAAAATATTATTTAAAAAATTAAAATTTTATAAAAACGTTTGGACGGAAAGAGGCACGAATTCATAGACAATGTCAAGATCATAGGTGATTCAACGTAAACCAAAGTGGGTGAAACGGAAAAAAAGTTCTTCACAAGTTGGTTTCGAAGGAACTGACAATTCATCAAACTGCCAAAGGACATAATTAATTTTGAATTCCTCAAAGTCAATGTAGCCCTAACTTCATTTGGATTTTTTGAGCCCAGATAGGTCTGTGCGTGGGTAATGAGTTGGATGATGGTGATTAATAAGTTGGACCTACAGTTTTAGGTGGGTTCCCAACCACCGGGAAGTGATTTACAGCAGAGGACAGAGTTTTTTTTTGCTGGCCGATCCAATCGGAACCCTTACAAAGAAGGCCCAGAAGAGCATTGCTCAACAGCGTTTGTCTTTTAATTGAAGGCATTTTTTTACTATTTATTGTTAATTTCAACTAAAAATTGGAAAATGCATGGTACTCCTGTATGGGCATCTATTTCTAATTTATCTAGAACGTAATTACTGAAAACGAGTTATGCATTGTTTGAAAATAAAAAAGGCTCTGCCACTAATTAATTCCTCAGGTGAATGATATCCTTTTACAAAGTAATAGTGTTAATGTTATTCTATTGATAACATTAATTACTCGACAAAATCAATGGATTGGAGCATTCAGTCACAAATATAATTAATTTTGATGTTGAAGATCCATCTTGTTTCCTTCTACTAATATATAATAAAACGTCTGACGGTGCACTTGACAACAGAGTGAAACGGCCGTCACAATCTCCATTTAAGTGTTTTTAAGTTTTATTATAATTAGTTTACTGTAGAGAACCGAAAAAGGTGCACTCCACTAACCTGGTATAGACTCGTCATGCTCCTTGATGAATTCGGCGGATAAACAGAATCCTGGCGACGGTTCTTTGTAAGACTTGATAAGACAATGTTCCCAATCTCCAAAATGATTCACTTTGCACCGGTTCAATTGGACTACTGTATCTCTGAGTAAGAGTCCACCGGGTCCCGTAACTGGCGAATCCTGAAATTGCAAATTGAAATCCTGTTATTTTTTATTTTGAGGATGAAGCCCACATAGGTCTGAGACCTGTGCGTGGGTAATGAGTTGGATGATGGTGATTGATGAGTATTCAACTGGTTCTTCATTCTCTGCTGTAGAATCACTTCCCGGTGGTTTGGAACCCACCTAAAACTGCAGTTCCAACTCATAAATCACCATCATCCAGTTCATTACCCACGCACAGGTGTCAGACCTATATGGGCTTCATCCTCAGAAAAAAAAATCAGCTGGAGAGTTTAAATTGCACTGATTCTATTGGAACTGTATTTTGAAGAAATTAATAAAATATTTCATTACGCCAATAAATAATTTCATTCATCATTACCTATTTCATTGTTCATGAAATGAAAAATATGAAAATATGCTTTATTAGGCGGAGTTGGGACTTAAGAGTTCATCATCTTTATTAATGATTTGCCCTCCTATTTTGATCCTGCTTTGTATGCCGATGATATTAGTGTTATGGTGAAGAGCAAAAATCAGCAAATAATGAAATTGGAATGTGAGGTTGCTCTTAGAAGACTTGACGATTGGCTTCGAGAAAATATGTTGACTCTAAACTATTCAAAGACGAAAGAAATAAGCTTTAGGTCAGCAGAAGAAGCACGATTGAAAATACATGCCACAAAATTGAATGTGTCTATGAAATTAAAATACTAGGTGTAATGATTGACAATATCTTGGAAACCTCACATCGAGTATCTAAAAAAGAAACTAAACTCAGCAGTCTTTGTACTCAGAAGTGTAAGATCTTTATTAAATATTGATAATTTAAAAAATGTTTTACTTTGCATTGTTTCATTCCCTTATAGCATATGGAGTAGCGTTCTGGGGAAATTCCACAGACTATTAAAATATTTAGAGTGCAAACGTTAGGGTAATGGTTGGTGAGATAATAAGAATGAGCTGTCACCCACATTTCCAACTGCTAGGGATTCTTCCTCTTCACAGTATTTTTATTTCAGAATGTATTTGTCTAATGAAAAAATATAATAAGAGATTCTATGATCAATTTGTATGGAACAAGGAGATATCATCTTAGAGATTATTATCATAGAACTACTCCTTATGCTAAGGGAGTTGAGAGTTTGGGAATTAATCTCTATAATGTCTTGCCCAAACATCTCAAACGATTGATTTTATCATCTGTTGAATTTCTTCATCTGTGATTTTATTATATAAGTGAGTTTACTGATCTTTTCACCACGAATCAAACGATTAATATCAACTCCTCCAACTCTATGACACAGTAGCGTATTCATTTTGTAAACGCCATGAATAACCAGTATACCACTTTCATAGGACCAACGATCACATAAGATTAAGATTGAGCACGCCTATTCAACTAACATTACAACTATTGAAGCACGGTCGGCCATCTTGTCAGGGGAAGAAGCGCTGAACTTTGCTGATAATGGGGCTAAAACCTAGTCTGTAAAGTTTCATTCCCAATCTCATTTCACTATCTGAATGTTGGTGAAAAAAATACTTCACAAATGGTACACTTCACAAATAATAATTCGTGATTCCAACAATGCAAGAAACAATAATTACCTCCACTCGTTCCGTTTTTATATGAGAATATATCCAACAACATTAAATTTTTTTTGAGATGTGACATTGATACAAACCCTAATCGAGAAAGTTTTTCATTTTTAGGGTAGGAAAGTTTTGTAAGCGGGAAAGGTTTAGATAAATATCTGATCTTGATTTTTTATTTGAAACTTTTTTCTCTACGACGAACAGGTCTCTTGTTATTGACGTTCAAAGAAGATGAAATTGGTACGATGAAATTGACACAGAAAAAGGAACCTAACTGACTGCTTGGCATTAAATCCCCAGGTAACAACACCAGACAAGTTCACACGTTTCTCACCTTATCACGTTCATCAACAAAATCCACCCCAATCTCACATTCACCTTAGAAACTGAAATTCATAATTCTCTCAACTTTCTTGACCTCACAATCAACAAAACAAATCATCACCATACATTCAAAATTTACAGGAAACCCACCTTCACAGACATGCTAATTCATAATCACTCCAACCATCCAACCCAACACAAACATGCAGCCCTCAACTTCATGATTCACAGGCTCATCAACATACCCATGAACCCTACTAACTACCAAACTGAACTCAATACCATCAAATATATAGCCTCAAAAAACGGATACAACCCATCCATCATAGACAAAAAACTCCATAGAATCATTCAAAGACAACAAAAACCCACACAACCCCCACCAGACTCCAAATACATAATATTAACATACATCAATCACACAACACAAACAATAGCAAATACCTTCAGAAAGCTCAACTACACAGTCGCATTCAAAACCAACAACACCTTAAGAAAACTACCAACTACACCACCACCACCTCCAACATTCATGATCATTCTGGAACTTACAAACTGACATGCAACGAATGTGACAGCTTCTATATTGGACAAACTGGCAGATCTTTCACAACCAGATTCAAAGAACACATAAAAGCCCTCACCCAATCACAGACTAAATCAAATTATGCTGAACATCTACTCCCAAAAATCATTCATTCACCAACATTGATCAAAACCTCCACATCCTTCCCATTGCCCCCCCAAGTCATAAACTCAATACTCTTGAACAATTCGAAATTTACAAACATTCCATTTCACATCCTCAACTCATACTCAATGACCAACTTCATTTCAAATCTCATACCCTCTTCAACATCATCATAAACCTCTTCTAAAAACCCCTCCCCACACCTACTTCCCCCACCACATCCACTCCTCCCACTACCTTCCTACGACCACCAGACCTTACATACTAGAAAACAAGTCAGTCTGCAACCAAGCGCCGAAGAAGAACGACATAGTTCGAAACGCGTCCGCCGCGACTCAAAAAAGGTCAGTTCTGCACAGCAAGTTTATATATATGAATAAATAAATCCCCAGCCTTTTGTGAACATTTTGGGGTTAAGGCATTCGACCTAATTGACAAACTCAATCATAAAATACCAACCAAAAAAAAAAAAAAAAACACTAACACCACAGACAAAAAATACATCACAATGACATACATTAATCAACAATCAAACCAGACTAGCAAAAATCTTCAAAAAAGCCGGCCACACCATCTCATTCAGAACAAAAAACAAAATAAAAAATGCACTTACACTCAAAACCACACTGAACACAAACGAATACGATCTTCCAGGGATTTACAAACTGAACTGCTCTGATTGTAACAAATTCAAATTCGTTACAAGGAACATTTTCAAGCCTTAACATCAAAAGCTGAATCGAATTTCGCCCACCATATAATTCAAACTGGACACACTTTTACTGACATCACTATCAACCTACACATTCTACATATAAAATCTAAAGGACACGAACTCAACACCTGGAACAATTTGAAATATTCAAGCACACCACACACTATAAACAAAACTTCCTCAACGAACAACTAAGTTTTAAATCACACAAGCGTTTTGATCACATTCTACAAAAACCACAATTCTTCTAATCAAAAAACTGTCATCGATGATCAAGAAGGACGCCTCTGAAAATGGATCTCCAAGATTCGAAAACGTTCGGCCTACAGAGTTAAGTAAATTCTACTCATTCGTAATAAAAATTTGACTGAAAGTTGTTGAATTCACTTGAAAAGTTAACTCCAAAGTCTTGAATAAGATTTTTCCAAATTAAAAATAAAAGATTGAATTGCTCACCTCTTCTAAATACTGCACTTGGACGCCAGTGCCATGGTCGTACAGTGGATAGACAATCCAGGGCAGCATGAATAAAGCGAGGACGGCCACCAGAACCAGGACAATGTTGTGCCACACCCCCGCACACAGAAAACGAAGCTGTCTGCAGGCTGGCACTGTTTCTATTTTCTCAATCTTCACGTATGCAATTGGAATAGCGAATATCAGCATTGCACCCACACCAGCCACGTGAGCATCCTCTCTAGAACACAACATACTTTCAATTTATAATCACTGTCAATTAATTGTCCAAATTGTAAGGAAATATTCTAAAATCTGCTGAAAATCAAAATCAAATTTATTGACACAAAAATAAAAATGATACAAGATACACAAAAATACAAGTGATACACGATACACAAAAATACAAATGATACAAGATCACAATAATACAAATGATACAAGATACACAAAAATACATATGATACAAGATCACAATAATACAAATGATACAAGATACACAAAAATACATATGATACAAGATACACAAAATACAAATGATACAAAATACACAAAAATACATATGATACAAGATCACAATAATACAAATGATACAATATACACAAAAATACAAATGATACAAGATACACAAAATACAAATGATACAAAATACACAAAAATACATAAGATACAAGATCACAATAATACAAATGATACAAGATACACAAAAATACAAGTGATACATGATACACAAAATACAAATGATACAAGATACACAAAAATACAAATAATACTAGATACACTTTGTTGTAATTATACAGTGAATTGAAAATACACAAAAACAAATGATACAAGATACACAAAAGTACAAATGATACAAGGTCACAATAATACAAATGATACAATATACACAAAAACACAAATGATACAAGATACACAAAAATACAAGTGATACATGATACACAAAAATACAAGTGATACAAGATACACAAAATGGCAATACAAGATAATAAATAAATAAATAGTTAAAACCAGATCAACATTCACCAACGCAGCAAAGCAAAGTTTTAAAAAGAAATCATCAAGTAAGCTATAATGACATCGTGTGGCTGGCTCAGATCTGGTGTCAGAGTTATCAAGTCGAACATCAACAAAGTTCAGGGCGCCTCTGACGTGACTTGATGACTACTTTTAAGCAGCTGGGACAGACGGGCTTAACATGTCCTCCGAAACATGGCAGATATAGAGATGTAGAAGTTCTATATAGATATATTATTGAGCTCTTTTTTCATTAAAACCATTTCCACAGTATCAACTACTGTCAACTCATATAATTCATTCATATTTTCGGCTTGAAAGTTCCATTAGAATTTGATATTATTTACGGTTTTCAGTGTTTCGTTTTGAGTGAACTTTCAAATTAATTGCCTTCAAGAGAAAAGGAATCATTTTATTATTTTTTGAGTGGAGTATTTTGGTAAATCTAAATTTCATGAATTAAAATTAACCTCAATGTTTTGGACAATATAACATATTCAAAATTTGTGAAGAGAACAGTTTTGGACTTGAGTCTGTTGCGCCTTCACTTTCATTGTAATTTTGTCACAATAAGTAAATAAAGGTTAAATATCATCTTTAACCAAGACAGAAATACGATCGTTTACTAAAATAGCAAGCCCTCCTCTTGCTTCGCTAGGGAAGTGATAGCTGTGAGCCGTAGCAGGTATCTGTTCAATCAGATTTAGATTTAGATTTAGATTATTTACTTTATTCATGTAGATTACAAAATGCACAGTCTTAGATTCTAGATTATGATAGTTAAAAATATATAAGTACTGTAATTATTGTTCTATGAATTTTACAAATCTAAACTAAAGAATTAATCAACGATATGTATACAGTATAAGATGCAATTTGATAACGATAATATGATTGTGATGTATCTACATGAAACGGCGAAGTTTGAACATATAAATGTCCATTCTTGGAAGAGGATATTCAAGAATATCCTTCTCATCAACACTTGACCGTAGGCTATAATAAACTGAAAACGGTATGAAAGTTAAAAACTAAAATAAGATGAATAAATTATTTAAAGGATATGAATGATTAGAACAAAGTGATTAATGGAGTTAATTTACAATTAATAATAGAAGTTATGGATTGATATTTTCTGATTGAGAGTAAAACAATGAGACAGAAAAAGAGATTATTTACAAATGAGATAATTTATGTTAAACATTAATATGAAAGTGAGTTAATAAAAGCATAATTTAAGAGGAATAATAGGGGGTGATAGTGGTTAATATTACACTAGACATTAAAGTAAAACGAAAACTTTTTATACATAAGTTAATATTTTATGGATTATAATAATTAAGATCCCTAAGACATTGAGGATTTGAATGGTGAATCAATTGCTTATGGAGTTGATGAATGATGGAGTGAATGATGAAAGTTGTCATGCAGTTGCTCTAGGGTTGAACAGACTCAGTCATTTTCTCAAAAAGATATTTTCTCAATGCCAAGATAAAGCCCACTCGACTCTCAAAGAGATAAGCTACAAAATCTTGGGACCTAAGATGGCCAGCAAAAAAAAACTGTTCTCTGCTGTAAAATCACTTCCTGGCGGTTCGGAATCCACCTAAAACTGTAGGTTCAATACTCATTAATTGCCATCGTCCAATTCATTACCCACGCACAGGTATCATACCATGTGAGCTTTATCCTAAAAAAAGAAAAAAGAAAGATTGTGTGGAGTGAACATGTAAAGAATTCCGAATCATTTTAATTTAGTGCACCCCGATCGTGTTCCATCAGCACATGTAATTAAACCATGTAATGTTTAAATTTTCAATGTTTAAAAATCCATAACCAAATGGCAGGGTATTGCTGAAAGGCTGGCTGGCATAAGTTATCCAGTGGTACCAACTGCCAACAATTATTGTTCTTTTAAGCGTTAGTTATTTATGTATTAAGAGCAACTTTATCGCTCAAGCCAAAACATTTACTGTGCGACGCATAGCGGAGCACAGTAATTTTGTGAGAGCGATAAAGAAGCTTCATGTGCGAATTACATACAATATTTTTCCTACAACTGCAGTTCTGGATTCCAACACAATAAAAGCTTGTGGTAACATCACCTTTTTATCCAACCTACAGAGCTCTGGGTGGGCATTTTGTCAACTACTACAACTGTTCACCAAAAGGTTACTTGGTTAGGTTTTTTGTTGTTATTCCTGTTCCTGATTCGAAACCTGCATAAAACAACCAAAAACCTAACCAACTAACCTTTCTATGCCAACAGTAATCTTTACCAACAGTTGCAGTAGTTGACAAAATTCCTAAAAACAAAAAACCTAACCAACTAACCTTTTGGTGAGAGGTTACCAACAGTTGTAGTAGTTGACAAAATTCCCACCCAGAGCTCTGTAGGTTGAATAAAAAGGTTCTATTGTTTGATATCAAAACTACAAAATAATACATATTAAGTTATAAAAAGTGATCATTTTTTACATTTTAAATACTACGTACATATTAAATTATAAAAAATAAACATTTATTGATGGTTTAAATCTTTTTGTTTTACATAAAAGTTGGAAGGATTCATTTTTACAATCATGACTGCTGTATCCAGACACGATCAGCTGTCATTCAAGGTCATTTTCTTTTCCGCCCTAGGGCGGTAAACGTTTACAGACCTCATCGGAAACCAAACACTTTCGGCATCCATATGACGCACGAAAAACAGCTCATTACGTCCTAGTGTGGCGAAAAGTACTTTTCCTACAGCTGCTCGTAAAGTAGTTCTTTACGTACTGAAAACGAATTGTAAAATATCTCTTTACTGCTCCGCAAGCGGTAAAGTACTTTACGCTCGCCAGCTGTTTTCTTTACGCTTCTGTTTTGATTTTGATGTCTTCTCATTGGTGGATCATGGAATCCGTGAAATTCACATAACCTCAAAAAAGTCGAACGCTAACCAAATCCGCGCACGGTCTGTGATGTTACAAACTACAAACTTTTATTGTGCTGGAATCCAGAACTGCAGTTGTAGGAAAAATATTGTATGTATTTCGCGCGTGAAGCTTCTTTATCGCTCTCGCAAAATTACTGCGCTCCGCTGTGCGTCGCGCAGTAAGTGTTTTGGCTCGAGCGATAAAGTCGCGCTTCACGCTCTTAATACATAAATAACTATTACTGTTTGCGGAGCAGTAAAGAGGTATTTTACAATTAGTTTTCAGTACGTAAAAAACTACTTTACGAGCAGTTGTAGGAAAAAAATGTTTCAATAGTTAATTTTTCAATGAGAGAAAAACTACCACTTACCGTACTGCCGAAATGGCGTGACCCAATTCATGAATGACCATGCAGAAGAACACCGTTAACATGACATAACCCATATCGGCTGCTGGGATAGTTACACCAGGGACCTACAATGAACATTTATTTTTATTACAATAAAACAAGTTGAAACAAGATGAAACAGTTTCTTGAAATGTGTAGTAGGAACTCAAATTAAACTTTTCAAGTGAATTCAACGACTTGCAGTCAAATTATTCACTTGAAAAGTTAATATTAACAACGCAGTTCGTCATGGAACAAGAAATCCAGGAATCAAATTAAATGAAAACTGTTGAATAATAAAAGGAATAACGTTAAATAATAAGTTGGATTTGACGGAACTGACAATTTTGCAAACTGACACATATATTGAACATAATTTATTAATATTAAGAATTCCTCAAAGTGCTATTAATTATAATGAAGACTTCCACAATGGCGGATATTGACAACAGCATTGAATAGCTGATGGAAATCGATGAATACTACTACACAAAAATATTCAGTCACCGCCGGTAATCGAACCATGGACCTCTCAATTGCCGGTCAGAATATAATACAGAATTTAAAATTTCATTGTTTTGTACTTATACAGGTCTCATCAGACCCAGTAGAAATTGGAAATTGTTGCAATGGATAAATAAATACAGTGGAAATTATCTATAGCAACATCGGTTGTTACGACAAACTGTATATAGCGACCATACATTTTTCCCTGTTTGATTTATACAGTGCGTTCATTAAGTAGCACACATGAAATGTTTGTGAAGTAATTTATTTTATTTGGTATTATTTATTTATTATTGTTATAAATTTTATTAACATATATACTTACATATATGCTTATTTCCAACAGTTTATGTCTTATGACTTAAGTTCAAAATGGCTGCCTTGTTCATTAATACATGCATGAATTCGTTTTACCACGTTTGTTAACACTTTGTGGAGTACGCCTACACTAATATTGTTATTCTCCTTGTAATGTTCATTTTCAGTTCATTCAGTGTATGAGGCCTATTTTACAAACCCTTCCTTTAAGATAAACCCTACAGGAAAAAATCTGGAGGCGTTAAATACTGGTAAAATACTGTTCAAGAAGGAACACTCGTTGCTCTTGGGAAAATGACATGTTTACCTTATCGTAATCTAAACGATACTGCAGACCTGTTGTAACTTGTACTCACAATAATGGGCTTTACAACTGTTGTTTATATTACCAGTGGTGCTATCTTGCGTTAGCCACCAGGACTAATATAAAAAACCTATTATTTACAGACTTGTTTATTTGGATATGCGCGACTTAATGAACACACTGTAGAAGTACATAGTATCTGAACAAGATTTACCTTATATAACGACATCGGTTGTTACGACATAACCGGCTATAAAGACTAGAATTTCATGGAAAATGATTTTTTTGTCCATCTATAACGACGGCACACCTACGTAAGCCAACCACACACCCATATATATATATATATAGGCCTATTGTTTACAATATTAGTCTATTCGGTGAATTCATTCCCTGGATTACCAATGCAGGATGTTATTATAAAACCTCTGAGTAGGTACTACACCGATTAGTTAGTGAATGAGTCAGCAAAATAGAGTTCGAAAAATGGATCTGAATGTGTTGTATGACAAACATAAACGACAGTATTGAAAAATACAAACCAATACAAACAATAAAGGCGTCAAGGCCTTGTTAAGCCATGTATCGCTTGTTGCGGTCACCGGCTTTAACGACCGTTTTTGGCCGGTCCCTTCGAGGTCGCTATAAACGATTTTCACTGTATATAAATACTATAGCACTTAGTAAATGAATAATTAATTATAAACCTGAAACTTACGATTGGCTGAAGAACGGCACTACTCAAGGATGGCTTACTGTCACCTCTGATGAGATCTTCTCTCATGAGATCTTTTATCTGCAGAAAAATTGAATGAAGCAGCAGCCATACTGCATAAGGAAGAAGAGCCAGGGAAGCCCATACACCAACCGTGAACCATGCAGTTAATAGTCGCGGACGAAAAGATCCCCATTTTTGGATAAGTCGATTAAAAGCGGTTGTAAACCAGATGAGCCGCAATGGCTGTATCTCTAAGCCAGTGTTCTTCAACAGGTGCAGATATGGAAGGAATAGGCAGCTCTGAAAAACAAATCAAACACAAATTATTTTTATTATATTATAATAATATTATAAAATATTATATTATTATATAACTAATAATAATATTATAATTACATTATTATTATAATTATTATTATTTAATAATAATAATTATTATTATATTTATCCACTGACCTCCTGTAAAGGGGTATATATAATATAAATATAATCTATATATAATATAGATTTGTCAATAAATAATTCAAGTCATTAAAATAAAACTCTGTCATCTGTTTAGCATGTCATACTGAGCGTGAAATTCCTCATTTGAGTATGCACATATATTTAACAATTCTTCCTTTATCTTAATTCTAAATTTATCGCCTGTGATTGCCTTTAAACGCGCTGGTAGTGAATCATATAGACGGATCCCTGCTCCTTTTACTCCCCTCTCATACAATGTTGTTGGATGTAAGTCGTCTTGTAAGTCTAGTCTGTACCTGGTTCTATAACTGTGAAAGAATTCACCTGTTTTGAATTTATCCTTATTTTTTTCAATAAAGCAGATGGCTTAAGAAATACACAAGCTTGGAAGTGGGAGGATCCTTAATTTCTAAAAATATTGTCTACAACTTGTGCGAATGGATTCCCTTACCGTTATTCGTAATGCCCACTTTTGAATTCGAAATATGTCATTCACTTGACATGAATTGCCCCAAAAATCAATGCCATAAGCAAAAAGAGAATGGAACAGCGCAAAATAAACTAGGCCTCTGAAAACGGATCTCAAAGATTCGAAAGCGCTCGGCCTACAGAGTAAGTAAATTTTACTTATTCTTGATGAATATTTGACTGCAAGTCGTTAAATTTACATAACAAGTTAATATTAACAACGCAGTTCGTCATGGAACAAGAAATCCAGGAAAATAAACTTCCTTAAGAGTTCTTGTCTAATATAGTTTTCAAGTTTCTAAGGACAAATACTACTGAATTAAGTTTGTTTTTTAAATATTCTAGATGAGGCCTCCAGGAAAGTTCAGAATCTATCACTACCCCGAGTACCTTTATGTCATTTACAGTTTCTATTGTGCCGTCTCTTATCTCTTAAGTAGTCAAATAATTAGGGGTCCGATACGGTAAACGAAAAAAGGGTATTTTACAATTCGTGGTAAATCAAATGGTCGAGGGGTCCCCTTGTCGGGGAGAGCCCCCTTCAATATAAATTAAACGAACAAAACCCCATGTTTTCAAATGTAGTATCAAAACTGACTCTGAATTTCAATTTATACATTTACATACATAGGCTTCGTCGGCCTCACTTCTTTCCAGAAGTTAAATGAATCCCTCCAGTATCTCCGATAGATGTGAGTGAAAATAATATATTAAACTAGCTGGCCCGACGCGCGTTGCTGCGTTCTCATAAAAAATTCTTGATTTTATTATTTGTCACCTCCCACTGAGGTTACATTTTAAATTTCAACCTTCTAGGACTATTAGGGAAGAAGTTAGTCCTAGGGCTCTTCCAGCTGATCAGAGAGGCCTCCTTCGTTGTTTTCTTACACAGTAAGACCTTGCTTACCACCTCTCAATGAACATTTCAAATTTAAACCTTCCACGACTATTAGGGTAGAAGCTAGGTTTTTTTTTTATCATTCGCCACCTCCTACTGAGAATACATTTCAAATTTCTAAGCTGCATTGGTTAACAGATGTCATCAACCCTGCATAATTAATTACATTTCATCATACCCAGTCATATGTTTCCTACATACTGAAAGGCTACAACTGCAAGGTATCCTACATGCAAAGTTTTTGCGTTCCAGACAGCGTAAATAACGCCGCTAAGGGGCCTGCCATATGATTAAAAACTGTTTACTTCTATCAGCTGTTCCTTTAAGCTGTTTGGCCAGCAAGTTCAGTAGGTTAGGTGAATGATGATTTGCAAAACACAGCTTGTCCATCGAAACAGCGTATACAGCAGATCGAAAAATTTCAAATGATTTCATTTTCCATATGATTAAAAGATCCCAGTAAGCTAGCTAGCCATGTACCCGTGCTTTGCATAAACTTTAACCCCCTAAAAACACCCCTAAAATTGCGAATTTTGAAAAATCCTTTCTTATTGCACGGTGAAATCCTATAAGGATTGTTCATAGGCCTAGTAGTTTTGGCTCTGCGTTGATGAGTGAGTCAGGGTATCATCCTTTTATAGATAGAGAAGAAGAAGATTGAAATACAGTGTCAGTTTTGATATTAGATTGTTCACCAAGTATTTCGTCATGGAAACCATCACAGTTTTCAAATGTAAATTGTTACTCAAGTAGGCTGGTTGCTGGTTGGGAAATTTCTACCAGGACTGCTACACTCTGGCGGTTCTGGTAGCGCAGTTGGTTGGAGCGCTTGTCTGCGATAAGATAAGGCTATGGCTCGCTTCGTTTCCTGCAGCCTTGGGTTCGAATCTCATTCAGCCATGGATGTTTCTCATAATTCACCTCATTACCCACGCACGAGTCTCCAGACTCATGTGAGCATCATCCGCAGTTGAAAAAAAATTAACAGAAATTCAAGTTCATTTCAATCACAAGTGCAGATAATGATAACCGATACAACGGAGTATCCAAGGACCCGACGAATTTACATAAAATAATTATTTTTATCAGTTTTGCTGATAAGCATATGCACCATTCAACTGCTTAGATTTCTACAAACATCACATGCTTCCCAATTCACAAAAAAAATGCACAGCGGCAGCTCTTGAAAAAGAGTTTTCTTTCTTTTTGTTCAACAGAACTCATAATATATCATTCTCAAAATTTTCTGTTTTTTTTTTTATTCAACAATTTAAAAAGAAATTTCAACACATAAAAAATGAAAATGTCAACGCTTGCACTGTAAAAATAAAGTGGATAATTGGGCTAAGCATCAGCATTTGTAATAAATTAAAGTTGAATAGACAGGAATAAATACTTGAATACAAAAAATTGACTTCAACAACAACAAATACATAAAATCAAGAATAAATCACCCAACCGATTAATAAATAAAGTCAATATCTAATTTTTTGATTTTCAAATGTAAACAGCACCAGCTGCCAATGTTTTGACTTTCACTAGCCAAACTATCCTAGAGCCTGTAGAGGGAATCTGTTTTACATCATAATTACTTTTATAGTCGACTCCCTAACTCCAAAATCAATAGCGATCTCACTTGGACTATGAGGAAGCTATATACCAAGTTTCAAGAGTCTAGAATCTTCCTTGCAAGCGATAGGGCGTAGACGGACGGACAACGGCACGATTTCAATAAGGCCCTGTCAGGTCTGTAATAATTAGGGGTGCGATGCGCTCTTTTATTTTACTAAAATTATAAAGTATGAACTATATCCACTTGCTGTTTGGCGCACAAGGTTATCTTATGCCAGCAGCCGCCATTCAATAAAAAATAATTATCAGATCAAAAGTAATGATGATTATTTAAGCTATATCGAGTTATTTTTAGATAAGCAACGCTCTCCTAGGCACTCTTTGTAAGGGTGACCGATTGGATTGGCCAGCAAAAGAACTTTGTTCTCTGCTGTAAAATCACTTGCCGGTGGTTTGGAACCCACCTAAAATTGTAGGTCCACCATGTTTTCTATAACATGGCTCAAGCGCTCTACTACAGAAGTGCATAATTATAGTGCATAATTTATCATTAGTGCATTTATATAATGCATTATTTCGTCTCTCCCATTCAGGCGTTAGGGGCCAATTTGTCAGTTTCCAGCAGTACGATGCTGTCAACAACAACGCTAATAGAAATAGCATTGCTACTTGATGAGGAGGAGAAAAAATACTCTTTTCTTTTCTCAGTAAGAGAAAGGAGTATGCTGGAAACGTCTGTGGGTCCACAACAGTTTGAAGAAAAAAAAACAGGAAGGAGAGTTTCATACTTTATCTGGAGGACTATTGGACGACAAAACCAAATTTCACCAATATTTTCGAATGTCAATGTACGACTTTTCAAAATTGCTTGCTTCTATAGGTGACATAAAGAAATCGAATACAATTTTTCGTGAGAGCATATCACCCGCATAGAAACTAGCTTGTTGTCTAAGGTGAGTAAATAATACACACATAATTATTGGATATAAATATATATATTATATGTATAATTATTGTTAGTTTTTTACAAATCTGAAGAAAATGCAGATACGTATAGTAATGCAGATTAGTACTGGTATACTAATTTTTTATAAAAAATATGGAAATGCAGGTAAGTATAGTAATGCACGTAAGTATTGGTATAGTTTTTTTTTACGAATCGGAAGAAAATACAGATATGTAGGTAGCAACGGTATTTGGTTCAGAATAGGTTTCATCGGATAGTGGTGTCATGGTTGATGGTGTCGCTGTTTTTTCAAGTGAACAAAGGCTTCAAAGGGTAGTGAACTGGTCTTGATATTTACTCATTTCAATTCCAATTATTATGTCAAAGATTTGCTGTTTCGCCTGTAATTGTTCCAAGTGTGTAAATTTTCGGAAACTTGCTTCCATTGAGGAGAAAAAGTGACCAATTTCGTCTTCAGATGATTTTCCATGAGAATGTTTCTCCACTTCCATAACATGCTTCATTAGGACACTACTTGCTGATTCTTCATATTTCCTTTTTGTCGGACGAGATCTTCCCCATGATGATACGGAAGACGAAGTAGGGCTCCTTGGGGTTACTGTTTCGATGGATGAATCTTCCACAGATTCAACTAAAAAATTAACAGGCGTTGAATTGTTTGGTTGTGTTTGTACGATGCCATCATGGTCGAATTCGGGCGATTCATTTTCGTATAAAACCGAAGTGATACGTTTCTTATCTTTTATATGAGGTCGTAAAAAGGACATCTGATCAGAGAATTTGAATTTTATAGGGGAGTTCCCTTCCTGACCTGTTGTTGTTGGCAGACTCCGAATATACTTCCTGTACTGTCCTCTCAAAGATTCCCATCTTGATTTACATTTCTTCCAATCTGAAATTAATTCAATTTCATTGATTTGCCGTATTCACAAAAAAAACATCAACAATGAAACAAAATAAAGAACAAAAGAACAAAGAACAAATGAAACAAAGAACAAATTTACTTAAAGCAAATAACAAATCTAAACAAAACTATACATTGCATAATTATAATACATAATTAGATTACATGGTTGTATGTAATGTAAAATTATTACATTATGTAATTATATTACAGAGTGTAACAAAATAGGTGGGCTGGCTATATATTTTCATATGCCATGCGTGATTCTATGCAAAAAATCAAGATTTTCCCCCAATTTTTGCCTTGTTTAGCAGATAAGACACCATTTACTTTTTTCCTAAAACAATCGATATCTCTGTTGCTTTTTCACAATTGTGGCAATACTAGGTAAACTTTATGTTAGTGTGTAGAAATTGAGCAAAACATATTTTCAAATTTACTTAATTTTATAAAATGGCGGTCTTTTGAAAATTTTAAAATTAAATATCCAAGAAACCATTGATTTTATCATCGTCAAACAAAGAAGCAAGTGTTTTTTACGAAAGGTATGGCTTTAATGGCTCCCGATCTGCATCCTGTGTGAGAGAAAAATTTAAATTATACTTCAACTCTCCTGCTGGTTCTGTACCCTGGCAGATTGACTAGTTATAATAACAGTTGAGGCCAATTCACACGCAATGAATAATTCATGCTCAAAATTCACAGGTGAATTTATAAACAAACGGTGGGCCATTTTTTAAGCACAATGAACAATCACCGTTTTTGTACTACACTGTATTTTATATATTTCCTATTAATTCATAAATTAATGTGCTTAGAACACCCCTCAACAGGTATTTTCCATTTTTATTCTGTCTTATAAAGTTTCTTTGTAGTGGTGAAGGTGATATTGTAGAAGATATCTATAGATAATAAATAATAAAACGAAGTTGTCACAACCACATTTATTAAAAATAGTCAGATACTAGTTTGTTTGAGATTGATAATGGTGTAACAACCGGAACTAGTATCTCACTATTTTTAATAAATGTGGTTGTGACAACTTCGTCCTGTTATTCATGATATCTTATAAAGGTTCAATAATGTATGTCAGTATTTGAATAATGCTATTTTCGCTCCATAATTTTTTGACATTTTTTGGTATATGTTTTCAATACCGGTATCTCTTTCATTTAGTTTTTAATTAAAAAAAATATTTTAAGTATCTAAAATTTATTGCAGAAAAATAATTAAATAATTTATGTTTTAATATTGCTTCATGTATAAAACAATAATTCATAAAAAGTAATAATAAATACATGATAAAAGGCTTACCTTGTCCCAATTGTTTTCCTATTTTTGACCAAATCCTCGTTTTCCACACATTGTCGACATATTTTCGGTGGGACTTGTCAAAAAGTTCGCCGTTCTCCCGAACTAATTCAATTAAACGTTCGTCGTCCATTCCATCTATTCGACAGAACACTACTAAAGTAGAATTAAAAGTAGAAGCGTATTGCCGAAACGGTGGTCGGAGCGACGGAGGAGGGGGTACCTCTGCGCTTAGCCAATAACAATTGGGCAGTTACCACACCAACTGATCCTTACAGTGTTGCAATATCTCCTACTCCCAAACCTCCCAACCTGGCTGTTGGTAAAGGTGGGTCAGTCACTTGCCATTGTTAACCAAGTAGCGTGCATGCCTTCTGATCTCATTATTTCAGTGCAGTTAGTTCTGGTATTAACCATTTTTAAACAGTCTTTTTAAAAGACTATCCACGTTGTGTTTTTACATTTTTAACTTTGTCCCGGGGACACTAAGAAACTATGACTGAGAACAACAACATGGCAACACCGTCGAGACATTCCGACCGTCCCCGAAGACTACACCTCCAAGCCGACTTCCCAATACGTTTCTGCTTTTAATTCCACTATAGGGCTCTATAAATACTTTTTAGTCTTTATAGAGCCTTAAACACTACAACGCAAAAACAATGCAAGCTACAGGACGAAAGGTTGCGTAAAGAATGTTGGCGTGAACAATGCCAGAACAGCATGCTCAACAAGCACGAGTGGGAAAGGGTGGAGGAAGCGGCTGAGACCGGTTTTGATCACTCTGCTTTCGATCGAGCCGGCAAGGTTCGGTCAAGGAACGGAGCTCACACTGAGTGTGAACGAAAATATTACTTTTACATTAGATCGAACAAAACCGAGACTTGTCGAGTCCTTGCCTTGCCCTGCCCTGCCCGTCTAGTGTGAACAGACCTTTACTAATTAGTTTTGTACATTGTATAATCTTGTTATAGAAATATTCATTGTTAGTAGGAAGTTATGGAAATGTTTGTTTCTTGTTTTGATTTTCTTGTGAGATAATTAATTATTAGAGATTGTTGTGAGTTAATTGTGTAAAGTTCGAGTGTAACTCTGGGAAGTGAAAGTCGAGTGCCGTAGCAGGTATCTGTTCAATCAGAGATAAGCTACGAAACTCCTGGGCCATCTTTGTAACGGTGACCGATTGGATTGGCCAAAAAAAGACTGTTCTCTGCTGTAAAATCACTTCCCGGTGGTTCAGAACCCACCTATAATGTTACCCACGCACAGGTCTCAGACCTATGTGTGCTTCATCCTTCGAAAAAAAACGTTAAAGAGCTGTCCCGTAAGTATTTTAGTGTTATCACCCGTGATAATATCATTAAATTCATCCTAAAGTTCTCCTAGAGGAAGTAATTTGATGGACTATGCCGGGTACAGACTAGACTACGCCCGAGCACCTGCTTTTGATAAAGAGTTGATATTGTAGTGTGTACTCGGCTTGAAAACAAATTACAAAATGAAGCGCAAAATGCATCGTCTATCAAATGCCCCCTCTACATTAATCAGTTGATAGTTTTAATCAGACAGGTGGTTGCATGAGTGATACCTCCAGACGATTGCAACTAGAAACTTGGGACCGTATTTATGAACGTTCCTTCAATGACTCGAGTCGACTCAATCTCTTGACTCGAGGGACTCTTGTAATGCCTCTATTCTAAATGCATTTCAACAGTTTCTCGAGTCAAGAGAGACTGAAGGAGCTTTCATAAATACGGTCCTAAATGAATCAACCACTGAATATTAGAAGCTCTTGCCAAATTCTTGTAGTGCGTCTTGAAATATTTCCAGAGTTAGCAGTTTTGGTTTTTGAAACAATTAATGATATAAAAAACTACGAAGAGAAATGAAATTATCAAGTTATAACACTTTTTCTATGTTCTGTACATTGATAAACTTCAACTTTTTCGTATGAGCACCTACTGATAAACCTTCAGGTTTAGGTGCCCTGATGTATAATTATTTTGCAAATAAACTTAAATAACTTGAAAAACAGTTAAATTTTTTCGAAAAATAGTTAATTCAAAACAAAGAAACATTGTTTATGTATATTATCGATTTTGTTTGTGTTTTTTTTTCGAGAAATAGTTCATTCAGAACCTTTGAGTTCCAGTGTAAACATTTCAAATTTTGAGATTTTTCAGTCCATAAGCAACTGTCCACTCTAGATTAATGAAGACCCAAGTTGTTCTTTGCAGATTATTTTTAAAAATTTATTCACATGAAAGCTTGTAGATACTATCATGTCCACAATCCAATTCCTAATTGAATACTAATGCGTCTCAGACAGACATTTCTCGATTTCAAGCTCTGTCATAGCGCGCTTTGTCTTCCTCAGCTAAAGCATTATACGTGGCCCTGACAAGGCAGTCAGCTTTGTTCCAGCGACGACCCAGCTCTTTTCGTAGCAAGAAGGATTGTCGGCCCTATCTTTGCCGCGTTCGTTGAGAGTGGACCAGAAAAACGCTGATAAAGCTATCCTGGGTGATTGAATACCGGTATGGGTCTGTTTTGCCTGGCAGGATTAATCTGTCGGTAAGTTGGACGATTTGAGATCTGACTCAGTCATTTCCATGCCTTCAATATTTTCCCCCCAATTCGAGTATTGGGTCTGCAGCTCCAGCGACTGCAATGTTGCTGCAGCTGCCACACTCAGGAAGTTGTACCAGGCATCTGAATTATTTCAATATCTAGGAGTCAAGTTATCACAATACCGATCCAAAATATCCTTCCAACAATTCTAGTAACGATTGTATTATTTTGAATGCGTATCTATGGATATAATCAATGTGAGGATTTATTAAGTCACATGCTTTGTTTTTGGGGTTCTCTCCCTGAGCTCTAGAAAAAAAGCATTTCTTATGTTTGGAGGGTTGGTAGTATGTGGTAGTCAACTGCTTCCCACAATTAAGGAACCAATTATCGTTCGGTTAAGGATAAGTCGGGCTTTATGTTACAATATTTATATTTCAGGTATGTCTGTGATATTTTCCATAACGAAATACTTGATGAACAATATAAAATCAAAACTGACAATTCCTATTTGAATTATGATTTTTACTCACACTGGAGGGATGCATTTCGCTTCTAAAAAGAAGACTTGAGAAGCAAAGCAGGCAGTCTGATAAAGCTTTTCTTTAGAAGCGGAAGCGAAATGAATCACTCCAGTATAAGTGAGTAAAATCATTATTTAAATAGGAATACGATGCCAGTTTTGATATAATTGTTTTTAGATATGTACAAAACATTTAAGTTATTGAAGTTAATGTCAATGTTTCTTTAACTTTTTTTCACCTTACATCCATCTTTTTACCATCTTACATATTGTTTTCACCATTTTCAACAAATAGAACCTTCAGAAATTCATTAATACTCATCTTTCAACTCCTAGACGATGAACCTTTCTAATATCGGCCACCCTATGTTCTAGTAACGGGCAATCGCTAAAAAACAAAACAGAATTCTCAAGAAAGCAGCAATATTTCATGCACGCCTATTAAATCCGTTTTCTCATCGGTTTTCAAACTTTATAAATATCTCATCTGTAGAGATGAATAATTTCCTGTTAATCAGCAGAAAATTTGAAGCAGACACTTATTAATAAGGATAGACGTGTAAGTTGTGGCCAATATTTGGCAGGTGGAAAATTGTACATATAAACCCATAAATATTATTATATTTGTGATGGAACAGCAGCTCATATTAGTTCATATATCTTACTATCCATTTGATTAGTAAATTTAATAAATGAAGTGTAGAAGCATGAGTAACAAAAACTTAAATACCGGTAACAGCATATAGGTACGGTACAAACCTTGAATATCGTGTCACACAGAAACAAGCAGCAGTGAAACAGTGCGAATGCAAACAATTGCAAATATAATACATCCATAACACAGGTAATGATTTATTTCAATTGTTCTGATAATGTATTTTCAAGTCGGCAAACTGTTCCACAAGAAGATGCGTTCATTGATAGTGTCTATCACCAATATTGACAAAATACATTCGGAGAAACAGTTGCCTGGCTAAATAGACTACATTTCCGATAAACTAATGAATTCTATAATCGAACTAAAAATATCGGTGAATGCATAACCTCATGGAATTTATAAAAGCAAGAGCAAAATACACAGAACGTTAGATTTTATCTTGGAGCAATGTCTGGGATTTCTCCGTCTCCCTGATCAGCTGTGATCCGGTCCGTCAATCTACAGCTTCCACCAAAGACGTTCTACTAGACTAGCTTCCATAGAGGCCACATACCTTAAATAAGAAAAAAATATATTGTTGAGAAAAGATAATGTTCAAAATTCTAGGAAAAATTTGATAAATATACAATATGCGACATATTAATTCTTACTTCTCGAAATATAAGTTTGAATATTGATTGTAATTATTTAATCTTTTCCGGGCTGCCACGGCCCTTTGAATATCTTCAACCTGGGCTGCCAAATCAGGCTGGGCTGAAAACCAGAAATCAGAAGGCAGAAACGGAACGACGTCTATTGAAGTGTTTCTGTTTCTCGGATGTGTTTGTGATTGCTGCTAAATTTTACTAACTGTGTGTATTTAAAATAATGGCTGATACTACTGTGGATGCAACTCGTCGTTTAAATGTTAAAAAACAAACCTTGGACGATGCGTATGCGGCTCCGGCTAATTTTCTGGAAATTGACGTTGTTAATCCGATAACCCATGGTGTAGCAAAAAAGAGGTATACGGATTATGAAGTTAGAATGAGAGTAAGTAATTGCTAATTATCTTGATATCGTATCCACACCTTCTAGTAATAATAACTCCAACATTTTTCCACAATTTTTTATAGCTTGTATCAGGTTGTGTTAAGTTCAATATTGGGGGTTTCCATATAAATTTATTTGTCCTTGAACAATAGACAGGTAGTAAATTGTTGGGCTTTGTTAGATTCAATAGATTTTTATTGGTAATGAATAATTAGGTCCACCCTCTCCAAGAAATTTGTTACTTTTGAGGCTACCATGAGTTGTTGGGAGTGCTGCCTTTACAAGAAGCTATTCCAACCTGCCTTTTAGTTACTTCAACTTGCATTCAAAAATTAGAATCTCCCCTTTTATTACATAAACTTAATTCATTTCATTTGATTAAACAATATTCTGATGTCTCAATCCTCCAATAATAGCTTAGTTAGTTTTGTTCATACGCAGTACAAATTCCAATTCAGTTCTAGCTCAAAAACGTACAGTTTAAACACAGCTAATTCATTGCCAAGCATGTTTTTTGTTAGGTGGTGATTGCCAGACTTTTTCAATTAAGTGAAGTAAGCAGCCCTTTTTATAGTATATTTACAATGCTTTTGGCCAATTTTTTCAACTTAATTAACCGCCTTAACTTGAGTAGTGTTTAATTGGAATTAAAATTTCAAGACATGTCACTTCACTTGAGGTAAACTTACCAATTATCGGCTCCAACCAAATATTTTCACCCTTTCATTTTCAACTTTAGCCAGTAATTTCTCATAACTATTCAAACTTGACATGTTATTTTAAAGACAAAAAACCATAAATCAGCTGTTGAAAACTTGAAGCAGAAGCTTATTTTTAGATTAGAAGTGTAGGGCCGATATGTAGCAGGGGGCCGATAATGGTTTGTTTTCTCAATTATTTTTTATTGGCTATGTTATTTTATAGCCTCAATGGTTTTTCTGCTTTGTTCAGTTCAGTTTTTGAGTAGATGAATGTAATAAGTTACTATCCAATTGCAACTTATAATCTGTTAAATCTATCAGAAAAAGTTCATATTAACAACGCAGATCGTTATGGATCCAGAAATTCAAGAATTTATAATCTGTATTTAAATAGATGACAACAGTCTATATATCTTCCTTCCATGTATGTTAGTGAAGTGTAAATTTTTTAATTAGGACTTTGAAAGAAGGTAATTTATTTCGTGATGGTTCATGTGTCTAGCTCTATTGTTTGAGCACTCGGCCGTCAATTACACTGGAAGATGAACATAATAAAACTGTTGTGGCGGATAGTAGTATATTAAAGATAACACTGCCTAATAATAGTGTAGGACTAATCAATATTCAAATAATCGATATTACAATTTCCTGAGTGGAACTGAAAAGAATATAATTCATCGAGAATATCAGTCCAATCATATTGTTTGATCACACGATATTTGGCTTAAACAAATATTTATTATTGAGTAGACGATTCGTAATTCACCGTTGAAAATTAAGATCAAGGAAAACTTACAAATAATATCATCCACTCATACCCACGCACAAATCTCGGACTCGTGTGCATCATCAGCACGAAAGAGATAAATCGGCAATGATTCAATCGAGAGTGATTGGTCGCTCGTTGAGCGCGCAACTGCGCTTGGATGGTTGACTGATAGTTTTAACGTGACGCTAGCTGCTTTATTATCACTTGACCGGTGGTTCGGAACCCACCTAAGAGTATAGCTCCACCATTATTATAATTATATCATCAAGAACCACATTGTCAGCAAGTTTTTTCCATGTTTTATTCTCTAATTTCTTGAGAACTTCTGTCGATTTCTCTGCAGATATTTTTAGAACGTGATTGAATTATGTATGCATATTGTATTGTATTCTAATTGCTTTCAATGTGCCACATTTCAAAATGTATAAGACAGATTTGGTTACATCATTCATGGAATTTTTGCAACTATTCAATACACTGTTGTCAATATCTATAATAAGGGAAGTATTCATTTCAATTAATGTCATTAGACGGGAATGTAAAGTAATTTACATTACATTCAGTAATTATTAATTAAATTGCTATATCAAAAATTTAATTCCACCATATCTCCTCAGTCTTCTACCGCTTTAATAAAAAGCTGATTGAATAATTCCTGAAAATATATACAATTCTCAGATGTAGGATTTATAACTAAATAACTTGATAGGTGATGGTCAGATTTCAAGATTATGCGGCCATTCTAGCCATATTTATCTGCAATTTAAAACCATTCCCGCATCTATTGCTATAAAACAACGTCGGAAACAGTAAACTACGAAATGCATGTTTTCGTGCTTCTTTCTAAACATATTAAAGACTTAAAGTGAGTAGCCTAATTGAAGAAACATAATTGATGTACCGTACCTAATAGGGAATAATTGAATTCACGAATGCACTCAATGCATGGTAACCGTGTCCCTATCAAATTTCATTCAAAAATTATTCTATAATGTAATCATGCATGTGGGAAGTGATAGCCGCGAGCCGTAGCAGGTTTCTGTTCAATCAGATAGAGATAAGCTGCGTTCTCGTAGGTCCTGTTTGTAACGGTGACCGATTTGATTGGCTAGCAAAAAAGACACTGTTCTCTGCTGTAAAATCACTTCCCGGTGGTTCGGAACCCACTTAAAAAACTGTATGTCCAACTCATCTATCACCATCATCCAACTCATTACCCACGCACAGGTCTCAGACCTATGTGGGCTTCATCCTCTTCTCACACACACAGTCTCACAGTCTCCCATTACAGTTGTCGTAGTTTTTTTTTAATTTTTTGTACTATCCTAATCTACTTAAATATTATTACTACCGCTACTTTAATTATCTTGATTAATTCATTTATAAAAAAGAGTAATATAATTGAAAAGTGTTAGCCGTGAGCCATAGCTGGAATTGTTCAGTCAGATAAAGATAGGCTACGAACTTCTGGGCCCTTTTTGTGAGAGTGATTGGGAAGTGATAGCCGTGAGCCCTCTTTGTGAGGGTGACCGATTGGATTTTCCAGCAAAAAAGACTGTTCGCTGCTGTAAAATCACTTCCCAGTGGTTGGGAACCCACCTAAAACTGTAGGTCCAACTTATTAATCACCATCATCCAACTCATTACGCACGCACAGGTCTCAAACTTGTCCGCAAAAGAAATAGCAGTAATAACAATCCTATATAAAAAACAATAAAGACTGTTCGCTGCTGTAAAAATCACTTCCCGGTGGTTGGGAACCCACCTAAAACTGTAGGTCCAACTTATTAATCACCATCATCCAACTCATTACGCACGCACAGGTCTCAAACTTGTCCGCAAAAGAAATAGCAGTAATAACAATCCTATATAAAAAACAATAAAGACTGTTCGCTGCTGTAAAATCACTTCCCGGTGGTTGGGAACCCACCTAAAACTGTAGGTCCAACTTATTAATCACCATCATCCAACTCATTACGCACGCACAGGTCTCAAACCTGTCCGCAAAAGAAATAGCAGTAATAACAATCCTTAAGTGTATAAAATAGTGAGATACTGTTACCATATTAATAATAATTACTATTATTATTATTAATCGCCTTATAAAAACAAGAAATGTAACTAGCAGTATAATTAAAATCTGCAAACCTAAAAACTAAACCTTTAATGTTTTAGTTACCGTACCAAGACTGAACATAGTGGAATTGCTTATGAATTGGTAATCAATCGCTTTGCTTTTTGTTAATAGGATTTGTTATCAGGCTGCCTCCCCCTTTGAAAAGATAACATTCCAGGACAAAGTCGCTTTTCTATAACACATTTTATCCAGAACTCATTTCTTCAATTATTTAAATACTACTGTACTTTATTTGTATTTGAAACCAACTCTTGGGTTTTATTTCATTCGAATTACTCGATCTATAGGCTAATACAGGAGAAATCCCTATATCGTATAATATGGTAAAAATTACTTTCATTTGCAATGAAAGTAAATTAGCTTGAAGTAAAGGACAATAAATAACAAACTGACAAAAATATACAGAAACAGAATTTATTGGTTTCGAAATCCTCAAAGTGCTATTAATTTATACTGAAGACTTTCGCAATGGTGGATATTGACAACAGCATTGAATAGCTGATGGAAATCGATGAATGCTACTGTACAAAAATATCAAGTCACAACCGGGAATCGAACGGTGGACCTCCCAATTGCCGGTCGGGCGACTTAACCACTTGATTATAGTGATCCATCTGCACAGCAGCACTCATTTTAAACTTGGCCATATTGGCTCGTATCTCACAAGCTATTTTGAAGTAACTGACAAATATGTACAGGAACAGAATTTATTATTAACTTTTTATGTGAATTCAACGACTTGCAGTCAAATATTCATTAAGAATAAGTAGAATTTACTTACTCTGTAGGCCGAGCGCTTTCGAATCTTTGAGATCCATTTTCAGAAGCCTCTATTTGACTGCAAGTCGTTGAATTCACATAAAAAGTTAATATTAACAACGTAGTTCGTCATGGAACAAGAAATCCAAGAGTTTATTAATTTCCAAATCCTCTATTAAGTGCTATTAATTTATACCTATTATTTAGACTTCCGCAATGAGGATTTCGAAATTAATAAATCTGTGCTGTAAATTACATGTTCTTGAAATTACTTTTGTTTTCATCTCGATACACAAGATTATTGACTTTTTCTGGGACATGATTCAAACTTACTCTTTGACTTTATTTATAATGGAGACTAACTTGTTGACAATGTTCTTTGCTATAAACAGAAATATAATTTTCTTCCTAGATTTCTTGTTTCATAACGATCTGCGTTGTTAATATTAACTTTTTATGGTAGATTTAACGACTTGCAGTCAATTGAAAAAGAGAATAAATAATATTTTTACTCACGTTTGGCCAAACGTCAAAAGGCCAAAAGTGAGTAAAAATATTATTTATTCTAAATTAAAATTGTCTTCAATTCGTTGAATTTACCAAAAAAGTTAATTATTTTCTTCTTACTCTTTATTTTATAATTGCCATGTGATAATATTCACCTCTGATCTGAGGTGGCCGGAAGGATGGCTATCAGGTGCACTATAACACTTTTAAATTTATATAGATCAGCTGATCGGCCAAAACGGGACATTACAAGCTATTTTGTATTACTGGGCCTTTAGTTTTTATGAAATAGGGCCCTAAAACAATGTTTTATTACAAGTTGAATCTATTAGTGAATTTTTAAATTCACCAGTTTCATTTTTAAATAATAATGGTTATAATAATTGTTGTTTAGGCTATCAATTTCAACAGGATAATAATTATGCCTTTGAAAATGAATCTCCACGATTGGCCTACTTGAGTAAACGTATTATTTATTCTCAATTAAAAATTGACTGCAAGTCGTTGAATTTGCCATGAAATGTTGATAATAACAACGCAGTAAGTTAGTTGTTGAACAAGAAATCCAAGAAAATTATTATGCAACTCAGGTTTGATTTTGAAATAATAAATTATTGGCATTTTACTGATTTTTTTAGATAAAAATACAATAAATGCAATGATACAACAGACAGCTTGTTTTATTAAGTAAGCTTGGTTAAAACATTTTTTATTCATGCAGAAATGAACATTTTATCTTGAGATAGTCCTTCACGTTCTCCTTAGCCGTTATTTCAATAATTTTTCTTTCCTTTCGTTTGAAAACTCTTTAAAAATACAAGGATTGAAAGAAAAACTCAACTCGAGTAATAAATGGGGCTTCCTTTTGTTATGTCATCACTTTGTGCTGGTATTTCGCTTATATAAAGATGTTGAGCTGAAGAATACATTTACGTAATTGGCTATGGCTTGCAGAAAATCTATTTCTAGCATTGAAACTTATTTTTTTTGTTTTAATATCCACTTTCCAAACTACACAGAAATTGTATGATTGAATTCAATTACCCATGATTAAATTACCCTTGCTGATTACTATGTAGTAGTGACTACAAATCATCACTATATGTAATCATAATCGTCGCAATCCTATGTAGTAAACAGCTACTTGCTGTTATCTGTCGACGAAACTCTGATACTGGAGAGTAAGCGGTTGAAGTAGGATAGGAAGAAGAATGAGAAGAAAGAGAAGGGGAAGAAGAAAAAGAAAAAACGAGAAGGAGAAGATGTAGCAGTAGTAGTAGAGTGTAGATTGATTGATTGATCTAGAGAAGAAGAAGAAAAAGAAGATAGGAGAAGAATAAGAATGAGATGGAGAAGACAGGAGAATAAGAAGAAGAAGAAGAAGACAGGAGAAGAATAAGAAGATGGAGAAGAATAAGAAGATGGAGAAGAATAAGAAGATGGTGAAGAAGGAGAAGTGGAAAGAGGAGGAGAAGAAGAAGAAGAAGAAGCGGAAGGAGGAGAAGAAGAAAAAGAAGAAGCGGAAAGAGGAGAAGAAGAAGAAGAAGAAGTGGAAAGAGAAGAAGATTAAGGAAAAAAGGAAGAAGAAAACAGCACTCAACACTGGAGAATAAGGGATTGGAAGAGAAAAATGAAGAAGAAGGAAAAGAGAAAAAGAAAGTGAAGGATGAGAAAGGAAGAAGAAGAAGATAGATAGTCTAAGCGAGGAAATATATTTCCTTGATTGTTTTATATTTCGTTTTTAATGTGGAAAAATAAAATAAATTGAATTATGGTAAGATAGATGAAGTACTTTATTTAGGCTCGGACGAGGCTGTAAATAGCCCCATATCCGAACACATAAAATTAACAAAATACAAGAGATAAAAATAATACAATAAAATTCGGAAAAAATTATGAACAATTGGTCGGTCTTCAAACAATAACTGGATACATATTATGAATGCCAAAACAAATTAAATGTGTAAAAGTTCATGATCACAAAGAATAAAATAATACATTTTTGCAAAACAAATTGGAAGCTTTCTTTGTAGTGGCGAAGGTGATATTGTATTATTCATCCATAATGAATAATAAGACGAAATTGTCACAACCACATTCATTAAAAAATATTGAGAAACTAGTTTCGGTTGTTATACCATTATCAATCTCAATCAAACTAAAACTAAAGTACAGAGAAGCTTAATACTGTATGTACTGAATAATACTGTATATAGTGAATAATACTGTATATACGGAACATGGAATGATGCTTTCTTTGTTGCTTTCTAGATTTTCACAGTTTTTAGTTATTGATTTGACACGTATTTTTGGTTGTTACTCCTCCCACCACGGGGCGTGACTTGTCAGCCAATCACAACCTTCGATGAAGGTCAACCTCTTTCTCGCTTAGCCAATAGTATCATTCCATGTTCAGTTCAGTATATATTAAGCTTTTCTGTACTATAGTTTTAGTTTGATTGAGATTGATAATGGTATAACAACCGAAACTAGTTTCTCAATATTTTTTAATAAATGTGGTTGTGACAATTTCGTCTAATTATTCAAAATAGAAATCTATTGAAATCCATTAAAACTAAAATAAATTCCATCATCACAAAAAGTAAATTACAAGTTGGCTACATCTCACATCTAAAGTAGCATAACTATTTTTCGATATTATCTGCAAAAAAAAAGGGGAAATAAGTTTTAAAGTATTTCAGTCATAGTTAAAAATAGATTTATACATATCATGTGTTCAGTCACAGGAAATGAATAGAAAAAAAAACTTAATGGAGGTTTCCTTGTAATAATAAAGTATAAAGCAATGGTTTAAAAGAATATTTTGATAGACAGTTTTGAATGTTTGCTGGCAATTTATTCCACAGTCTACAGCTAGATACAGTGAACGCTGTGTTGAAAAAAAAGGATGAAGTGTCACTCCAGAAAAACGCATTGCCCTATGGACCTCGGACATACGAAGGAGAAGGATAAGAAAAAAGAGAGACTATTAATTTAAATTTGTATATAGGTTATTACACATTCTAGAAATCCAGATTCAATTGAATCGGGCAACTTGCTAGTTTATAATAATTATAATTAATAATCTTGTACGGTAATTAATAATCATTGTAATCTATTATCACGTGTAATTTATTTGCTTTTAAAAATGCTAAAGAAAGAATGCTCGTAGGACCTGTTTGTATCGGTGACCGATTAGATTGGCCAGCAAAAAAAGACACTGTTCTCTGCTGTTAAATCACTTCCCGGTGGTTCGGAACCCACCTAAAATTGTACGTCCAGCTCATCATTCGCCATCATCCAAGTCATTACCCACGCACAGGTCTCAAACCTATGTGGGCTTCATACTCCAAAAAAATTTTGTCTTATTTCAACTTGGAAACTAGTTTACTTGTTGAAGTCATAATAATAATTAAAAACTTATGGCTTTCTTGTTCCATAACGATCTGCGTTGTCAATATTAACGTTAAATTTACAAAAAAAATTAATCTTGAAAAAAGTCTTGAATTTAGTTCATGCAATTTGAGGTATGAATTATTTATTTATTTAAAATACATACATAAAAATTACAAATAATAGATGCTTACAGCAAATGCCAAAACAAACCTCATTAAATACATTAGATTGTCTCAAAACAAACAAGGAAATCACAAAACAAAAATTGAAACGCTGAGCTAACAAAGAAATAAAGTCAAAACACATACAATAAGAGAACGGCATGAAATGACAGCATAAAGAAGAATAATCCTAAACATTAGTTAACTTTAAACACTGAAATACCAAAATAGCTAGAAAATCGCATGAAATAACAATTGCTGTTAATGTTATTTTGTATTGAAGTATTATTAATTTTATCATTTTTCCAACAGACAAATCTACCGGTTTTCAAAGTCAAGGAATCGAGCGTCAGAAGGCGATATAGTGATTTTGAATGGCTAAGAAATGAGCTGGAAAGGGACAGTAAGGTAAGAAAGTTATTAGTTTTTTTTTTTTTTTTTTTGAGTACAGTAAAACCTCGATAATTCGGCCTAAACGGGCGGCCGGTAGGCCAGATTTACGTAAAAGCCGGACCATCGAGAGACCATTTAAAATGTACAGTAATGAGTTTTGTGACCATGTCATTGTTCTGTTGTGTGCGTGCGTACTGTAATTATTGTGATTCTGTGTTTAGTAAAACACTATTCTATTTTGTACTGTATTCATTGACTGTAAATATATAATTTAAATGTGTGTAAAATTGTATCTATTATTTTTTATCAGTTATTATCTAAAAAAATACAACTTTTAGAATCGGGCCGGATTACTGGAGGGTCCGGATTTTCTAGGGCCGAATTATCGAGGTTTTACTGTAACTAAATTCAATCAAAAAATGGATATTAAAACTGTTTTAAGTGAAATTTATCCACTTAGTCGTATTCGTAGAATATTATGAAATAAAAAAACTCGATTAATAGACAATGCGTACTATTTTGGCATTCATTCAAATTGTGCTAGGTTTGCATTTATCGATTTGACTAAGCAAGCTTTCCTTTCAATTTGGTGGTTTGATTTCACTTTTGTTTGTACAATTTGATTTTATTTATTCAATTGTTACCTAAATTTATTTTTAGTAATTTTATCTCGTCCATTAGAATTTATAATATTTAAGCGATATTTCAGGAAGTAGCAGGAGGTGTGCTAAATAGTATGCATACTCACCTGTGCAGCCAGACCCTGTGTAAAGGTGGAAGTGGACTGTTAAGCATAGAGCTTTAGAATTTGTTTCAGTTGGCTTGGCATACTGATACAGTTCTGTTGGCTCAGTGAGGAAAGTAATTACAAACTACCTCTCTCCTCGTTTGAGTCGTCCGCTATTTGGACTAAAACACAACGTTGAAGTCTAAAGAGTCACCTACAGTCGAAATAGACTATGGTACTATATACATACATACATACGCGATACCGTATTTAAGTTGTTTATTCTTATTATTCATTGACATTATGAGGGGTGTTAGGGTGCGGCGAGATTGAGTAACAATTTAATATTATGAAGTTTGATGAACGAGGTATTATAAGAAATTTGCTCTTTTACATTAGGCCTAATTGAAAATTAAAAACTGGATATAAATATATATAGAAAAATTGTTATATGACACTTCGTATTTTGAAACTGTATTCTTTTTTGAGAAGTTGGTTGTAGAACAGTGTTTTTGTAACTAAATTTGTAGTTAGTTTTTACTAATTAGAATGAATGTTCTAATCTGGTGGATAAATACATTAATATTCAAATAATAATACTAGTCAAATAAATTTGTTTTAGGTCTTGTGCAATAAGATATTTTTTAATCAGTTACCACTACATATAAGAAGTTTATCTGTTAGGAAGTACAAAATTAGAATCAAGGTTTTTCTAATAAGAAACTGTTTTTATAATTATAATGAATATTTAAGCTTTAATATGGAGAATTTTTAAATATGAATGTAATGAATTCTTGTGATATATTTTATATGTAATATTTATGTAACATTATGTAATTTTTCGGACGTGGCCTATACAAGTTGTAAATTATTTGTCTTCGGCAATAAATGAATTTGATTTGATTTGAAATGATTGAATAATGAAAAGTATTGTTGAATGTTATCAATAGGAGGGGAAGAATAATGAGGTGAAAAAGAAATAGAGAAGGTGAAGAGCAGGAAGAAGATGGAGGAGAAAAAAGAAGAAGAACGAGAAGAAAAAGACGAAGTAAAAGAAGAAGAGGGATGAATCAATTATGAAATTAGATTTGTAGATAGGTTGAAACTTTAATATAATTTATCTACGACCATGTCATAATGTATACATTACAGTTTCACAATTGATGCCAAAACAGCTGTCTTTTCGAAATGCTTTTTGAGACCCGTTGCATAAAGAGCTCATTATAGTAAAGGTTCTACATTATAACACGGGTTCTGGACCAATCAGAAGCATTTTTGATGGAATCAATATCGTAATTCAATATTGTGAAACTATCAGCTGATTTCATCAAACTGCTACACCAGCTGCTTTAACCTAACAATCTACTATAACTTCTCATATTTGAGAGAGAGTTTAGGTATCTCTGAACGGCCACAGGTAAAATGAAATTGTTTTAATTAAATGTATACTAGTGGTCGTAGATAAAATAGTGTATGCAACGATTTTATTTGGCCATTAAGGCACTCGTGAGATATTTATAACACTCGCATTCGCTCGTGTTATAACTTACATCGTGTTATAACTTACGAAATGATTCAAAATGTGCTTGATGGCTATTATTTAAGATTAGCACATTGTCAAACAGCTGAAGGAAAACAGTTTGAACATTTATTAAAATAATTGGGTTTTAATGTTTATTAGCAAACACTATTAACAAAAAATTTGATAGGTAAGATTTTAATGTACTTATTTATTTCATTTCTGCTTTTCATGGTATCGATTAATAATGTAAATATCTCCGAAACGGGTTGACATATCGATGTGCGGTTTTCGGCATTCATTTTGTCTTAAAATTCTGTATTGAAATCATTTATCGCATGACCCCCTTCCTATTTAAAAAAAAAAGTTACATTCAAAATGGCGGTTCCAAGATGGCGGACCAGATTTTTAAAGTCACAGTAAAATAGTATTTTCAATTTGAGTAGGATCCTCAATCATACCTACCGCAAAATCACCTTTGTATATGAAATATTAAGCCGTTTCCAAACATTTCCCCCACCCTGTATAATAATTTAATGTACAGATAAATAACTATTTTTTTTAAAGATAATAATATAGTCTAGGCTTGAATTGGCAGATTTAAAATTTAAATTTTCTTTTTACTAATTAGCTACATGAAATAGTTACGGTATTATTGAAATATAGTAGTATTCATATAACTTGGCAGTGTGTAGAAGATGGAAGGCCTTGCTAGATCTGAACCTAACTGCTGCCAAGTTATATGAAAACTACAGTATACTCGTTTCAAAATTTTGTTTCCTTGTTTTATTAGTGTATTGAATTGATTCTAGATTGTTGTCCCACCCCTACCGGGTAAAGCCTGGAAACGTCAAATGCCATTCAGAGGTGACGATGGAATATTCGAGGAAGACTTCATTGAAGACAGGCGGAAGGGCCTAGAAACATTTGTCAACAAGTAAGATTTATTATTGTAAATTTCTTCCAATCTTAACAAGCCTATTTTTGTCTTTATGTTTTGGTATATTTATGTCTTCTTATAAGGGTGGTGATTGGTCATGCGGTGAGCGTGGTGTTTATGCGGTGGTGATGTTCAGTCCGAGCTATGCTTGGATGGGTGACCGTGCTCCAATGACTTGATGTTATAAGCTTTATTATCAATTATCCTATGGTTCAGAATCCACCTAAAGTAGTTAGAACAAAATGGAGCGAAGAGAGAAAAGCTGAATTCGCCCAAAAAAATGAACCATCTTTACTCAGCGTCTTCCACTTTGGGAGCTTTACGTCTATTAATAATTATAATTATTATAATAGGCTAATAATAATAATAGTAGTATGTATTGAAAATAGAATTCTTGCAAAACTGTCATTTATTATAAATTTATCAGTGGAATTTAAATAGTTGATCATGACCCAACTTTATAGCTCTTGTAAGGAAAATAATTGTTGAATTTACAGTAAACGAAACAATGTAGCCCATATTCAAATTTTAGCTGTGTTGGATAATTTTATGTAATACGCTAAACAGTCTGGATTATTACCTCTCTTATAATTCTTTTGGAAAATGGCATCATTTGTTATTATTTCTTTTGAGCTACATTATTTCATCAAATATTTATTGAACGTTTTCTCAATATGCGAATAATCGTTAGGTTCTATTTTATCTTCTCACTAACTTTTCTTTCCTTATAAAATTATATTATTTTGTTAAATTGCACTTTTTTCTTCCTTGTTGTTACAAACTATTATTATTTTTCTTTACTTCTCTCTATTTCTGTGGTATTGAAAGTGTTTTATTTATTTTTTAATACTATGTTTGCTTCAATAGGCTTTTAAGCCTTGAAGAAATTGTCAAAAAATTCATTTGTTTCTATATTCCTCATAGTGGCTCTTTACAGAGTATAGTAGTTGTCTAAAGATATCTTATCACACTTACAAGATAAAAAACCTAAAAATTAATCAATATGTTTTCTACAAGCTACAAAAAAATTACCACCATTGTGACATAGATACAGCTATTTTATATGATAGGCGAGGCTAAAATGGAAAATAAATGACAGGAACAAAGTTTACTCCAAAGTTTGTCCAGTTTATTTCCTTTGTGATTGTGACTCCCTTAAACAACATTTTTACTCCCTTCAAAGTAGTTCCTTTGGGCATTTATACACCGGCAGATTCGTTGTTCTCACTCTTGATAGCAGCGCTGGAAGTCTTTAACTAGTATGTTTTTCAACTGGTCGGTCACAGTCTTTTGAATGTTCCGAGAATTTCAAAATATTTCAATCAGTGAAGTTTTGACCTCAAAACGCAATACTGTTGCTCCTCACTCTTCCCTACCTCCCCTACTCACCTGATTCGAGTCCTTGTGACTTTTTCTTTTTTCCCGAAATTGTAACTATCCTAAAAGGACGTAATTTTGGAACTCTGGAGAACATTCAAAATACTGTGACCGACCAGTTAAAAGCCATACCAGTTGAAGACTTCTAGCGCTGCTTCCAAGAGTGGGAGCAACGATTCTGCCGGTGTCCAAGGGAACTACTTTGATGGGGATAATAACATTGATGTTTGAAATGAAAATAGAAATTTCAGTCAGTATAAAATCAGTGTCAGTACTTTTCTCAAAGACATCGTATTTATAGTTGATATATGGTGGAGTGGCGTAGCCAGGATTGAACTTCGGAGGGGGTTACCAGGGGGTCTGGGGGAATAAAATCCCCCCTGTTGATTGGGTGGTCCGGGGGCCTTCCCCTGGAATTTTTTAAAATATTTATTATTTTCATAATGATTTCTTGAGAATTTAATATTTACTTGGATACAATTAAAGCAATTGTTAATTTAAATGAAATCTATCTCCGATTCTGCATAAATTGATGTAGTTCTCTGTGTAGTGGTGAAGGTGATATTGTGGAAGATATCCATAATGAATAATAAGATGAAATTTTCATAACCACATTTATTGAAGATACCAGTTTAGGTTGTTACACCATTATCAATTTCAGACAAGCTCTGAGTTGATAATGGAGTAACATCCGAAACCAGTATCTCTATATTTTTAATAAATGTGGTTGTGACAATTTCGTCTTATTATTCAAAATTGATGTAGGCCTATCATATAACTTTATGTAATTTACATGTTAGCTATTTATATTTGAACATGGAGCAATATTGGATCAAGCTAAAATTGTTTTGATTTTATTATTACTTCATGTTTACTTGGGTTTAGTAAAATAAATAATGTGTTGGTGTTAACATTAATTAACACTGCACCTGTAACATGCATTGTTTAAATTAAAACCACATTGGATACAGGGCCTTAAAACGATACTTTAATAGAATCATTGACATTTTTAATTAAAATTCACACCCAAAATCCTCAGTATAATAGTAGTATTGTGTATAGAAACTATGAATTATGGCTGTATTATTATATTTCGGTCCTAAAACGTTCTTGCATAAAATATAATCAAAACTATATTCATTTTACTTCTACATAATATGAACTAACAACTTGAACAACTAACTGATCCACTATCAGTAGAGGGTTATCAATAAATTTTATTCAGAACATACATGAACATGTACATGAATACGTCATAATATTTATAATAAGTACAAACATGTACTAAAAATATGTTCTCAAGCATAAAAACTTTAATAAAATTCAATAAAACGTTACATACACAAATTTTGTCATCTGCTGCTCCTTCAAACATTGATGTTTATGGTAGTGGAATGAAAGTCAAAATTCATTTTTTCTCAATAAATTCGTTCAAGTTGTAGCATGATAATTCGAAGTATTTTTTTTAACATTTCCTTGAACTTTAAACCATACCTTATGTAACCTGGTAGATAACTAATGAATTTTATTCCCATGTACGTTGGACTTAAATGTTTCTTTATTGTGTTTTTTTATTGTAAAATTGTTTTTATTTCTAGTATTATAATTATGTATATCCAATTGCCGCGGTAATTTAGATCCATTATTTTTCAAATGTAATATTGTCCTATAAATGTACAGGCTGTATAATAATAATTAGTTTTGTGAACCACAACATTTCGGGGGTGGGTGATGTATCCCCCCTAGATACGCCCCTGTAAATGGTGCCTTCTTTTATTTTCTCCTGAATATCCTCACATCTCTGATGTATAGAAAACGCTTGAAGTGTCTGTGGAGCTACAGTTCTTCAACTTTACTTTCTTTTTTTCAGAATCGCTGGCCACCCTCTGGCGCAGAACGAAAGATGTCTGCACATGTTCCTGCAGGAGCCTGTCATTGATAAAAACTACGTTCCTGGGAAGATTCGCAACGCATGAGGATTTCGTGGAGATATAATTATAAATGGTCGTGTTTGCGTGATGACGTCACTGACTGCATATGTGGGCAAATGTCTCGAGATGCCATTCTATCGACCCTGCAGCTATTGAATGTAATTTCGTTTCTGTTGCGAATAGGTTTTTGGCATCTGGGGTCTCTTTCTGATTGTAACCTGCGTTTGAGAAGAATAGTCATAACTTAATAAATATTGAAATTATAGTTGATTTTACAATCATGTCGATCATATTTTTTAATATGGAATAGCAAATTAATTTTGAGCTCACTCGAATAAAATTTCAATTGGGTTTTACAAGTTTTATGTAGTGTATTTTAATCGAATTGGCGATGGTTTTATTATTTCCAGTATGTGATGAAACCAATCAATCAAAATGGTAATTTGGCTTCTCAATGATATAATACTCTAAATCAATCCCTTGCTCTATAACTTGAGTTACTTGCATTGATACATCGCACGAAATTGTGTGATTTTCTCAAAGTATGTGTTACTTTAGTGTCATCACTTTGAAAGCATTCTGTTTGATGTTAGATTAGTAAAGTATTGTATATTTAGGAATAATATATAAATTTATAGATTCAATAATATTTTGTGTATTTGAAGTTTTGAGTTTAATCATTATCAGCTATTTTATTTGCTTTTTCATTCCCCATATTTTGTCCCAGGATAAATTTTCAATATTATTTTCTATATTCTGATTGATCATTTCAACATCAATAATATAATTGACTTTTTCAAGTAGTATTGTCTCCCTATTTTTCCCAAAGATAAATTACGATAGCAGCCACAATACAGTATTGTTCCAAAATTATTATTAATTAGATAAATTATTGTAATAATAAATGTTAAATAACTTTGTTTTTTGTGAATATTTATTTGATTGATTTTAGTCCAAGTTTCCATGAAACCTGTAATGAGTCATGAATTAAATATATGTTTATCCTAGAAACCCCTTTCCAAACAGGATGCAAGCATTAATAGTATATGATTTGTATTTTATAAAATATTTTTGATCAAATTAAGCTTTACTCCAAATGGTTCTACAATATTACGCAATAATTACAAATTTTTTATCATGAAATATCTGGTTAATAAAATTCCTTATAAATTATTAAAAATGTTATTATTCTGTATTATATTTCTATTGAGCAGATACTGTTACATGATATTTTAAGTTTTCTGAGCGAATATTGCCTAATTACTGGAAGTCAAGAAATATTACATCTACTTTTATTGAAAATACATCACATCACATTCAGAAATTGAGGAGTTGGATGCAAGAAGGGCGTAAGTCACAAAACATGATGTCAAGAAAAAGTGTTCCAAAGTTTTCCATACCGTGTAACTTTCTCAGTTTTTTAGTAATAAACAAATGTATCAATATTCTAAATTCTAGATAGGTTTTAAATGTACAGGATAAAAATACTTTCGGCCAACTTAATAAGACATTCAATAATAATTGTTTCAAAAAAATGCTTGTGAACGCCCTTCTTGCATAAAATTGGGTTTAGTGTGATAAATTAGTCGTTTTATTGGATTTGGATTATTTATTTGAAATCAAAGTAAAGAACATCAAGGAATATAAGAGAAAATCTATTCAATGGCATATTTATCTACAACTCATCCAGTTCTTGTCCATATTCATTTTCCAAAATTTGATATTGTGCAGAAAGTTCTATTTCTTCATCTGACTCATATTGTTTTTTCAAGTAAATAGCACTACCGATAACGAACACTGAGCAAAACAGGCAGCTTGTCTGTTGAATTTGAAGGGAAGTAATACCAACCTAAATTATTGAATATCCAAGATAATAATTAATGTTATGATAAATTATTGACATATTTTTATGAAAATCAAATTTTCACAGTGTCTTTTATGCAAAAAGGGCGGACGAAGAACGTTTTTATTTTTTTAATATCTTGCTCAATTTTTATGGTACATGAATAATTTTTTATTCAGATTGTACAGAATTCAATGAACATCAGTTTAAACCGTTTTACGCAAGAAGGGCGTCTGGACGATCAGGCCCTTCTTGCATCCAACTCCTCAATTGTTTTTATTGCAAAATTTAATGTTGCACTTGCAACACTGTTTAATGTTGTATTGATGTGGTTGAAAGTTGATAACTTTTGTGAATTAGCAACATATGCTGTTTCTACAAAAAATAATATAATGCAAATGAATTTGATTTTATTCCGAAACAAAAGTTTTATCTGTTCCACCAACATCAAATGTACAGTTATATATATATATATTATATTTTTAGTTAATCTAAATAATAGTTATCTTTCAAGCTTTGTAAATATATATTTTGTTTTGTCATGGAATTAGATTTCACAATATAATAAATACTGTGTATATTTCATAGTTTGATTTTGTTATTTTTATAAAAAAATTATATCAATAGATATGGGATTTGATAACAGCGATCAAGTCTGAAGGATAAAAGGAAGAAGATATGAAATATATTCCCTATTTATTACTGTGCCAGTTATAACTGGGTTTCTTATGTTTAAAAAATGTTGAGCAATCTCAATTGTGAATCAATTGAAATTTATTATGTAATTTTATAATGTCAATAATATAATAGATATTATGTATCAATTCAAAGATGATATTTATTGTCTTGTCCTTTGCCCTTCAAGAAATTGAGTAGAAATATTTTGTATCAAAGATTTATTGAACAAATTACTGTCGGTCCCGGCTAACTAAAACAGTCGTCACTTCAGAGGCTTTGACTTACCACTCAGAACTCTTGAAACCTAGACCTGCACAGTCAGGTCACACGATATTATACTTTGATGAAAAACAAAAATATACAGAGTGATCGTAAAGTCGCGCAACCCAATGTTTGAAGCCGTGTAGGAATGAAAGATAAATTTGTATAGTATGATTTCAATATGGGAATTTTTCGTTCATTTGTACAGTATGTGGCAGCACTGCTAGATCATGCTACCGGGTGACAGTGAGCCAGACAGCAGTTGGTTTGTTCATTTTGAGTCACAATGTCTTTTGCGCAAGAACAGCGCATCATTCAATAATTTCTTGTGGTTTGTGGTCTCCTCCTCATTCACCAGATCTGTCTGAGTACTCCTGATTGTTATTTGTGTGGGTATTTGAAAGGTAATGTATACGCAAACAACCCGCATATACTTGATGAACTCAGAAAAAAAAGCATTAAAGACTGTATATCAAATTATCACTACTGCTACATTGAAAAGGTTTGCTTGCAATGTAAGAAAATACGTTGATGCAAATCATGGTGGACATTTCCAGCACTAATTATGAACTTCTAAGTAAGTAAGTTGTAATTGTAACTTTTATCATAAACTTTGAAATTAAAGAAACAAAAATATTCCAGCTTTCTAAGACTGTTATCATTTTGGGTTGCGTGACTTTACGATCACCTGTAGAATCCACATAATTGTCTATGAGAGGTTATGACACTGAAATTCCAGTACTTAGGACTTGGACAAGCCTCAGAAAGTTATCAAATCTGAAACGATCATTATTAGGGTGCTTGCAAAGTGGAGCTTCAATACTCGATGATGATAATAATAATAATAGATACAGTACAAAATCAGACAAATGCTGCATGACTGATAAGAGCAATGTGAATACCACCATTCCATAGCATGTGTCTAATTTTGCATCTATGATTATTGAATAGTTATGCTCCACTGTAGTCTAGTCTATTAGGACTAAGATCGTCAGTAGTGGTGGAGAATAATCGATTGTACTATCAATAACTATTGTTAGTTACGGCTATCGGTAAAAATTGATAGTTCGTAATGTGCAATAGATAGTGTTTTTTATTACGTTCGGTATCTATTGTGCTTAGGTTATGTTATGATTATGTAGCTTCTTAAATATAAAATTTGCATTAAAATACATATATATTTGCTAATAAAATACAGTATTTGCATTTTGTTGTATAAAGGTCAACTATCGATAGTAAAGGTGTTGAATATCGATGGTGTTGACTATCGATTATTCTCCACCACTAATCGTCAGTATAGCAATAGAGCATTGATTGTTATGACTGCGACCTAGTTTAAAGCCCAACACACACGAATGGCAATCCAACTGCAAAATTTCCATCAGTTAACAGTAACACAATTCAATGGCATTAGATACGGAATGTAATAGAGCGCACAATAGGGCGACGTCAACAGAGCGGCAACCTGCATCAATGGGCGACTGCCGCCGGTATTGTCAGCAGCTGACTGAAAAACTGCCATCGGCTTGCAGTCAAGTCAACACACACACGGCGGCAACAGGACTGAAAGCCAGTGTCAACTTTATCTTCAGCGCTCTAAAGGGTTGATTACATTGGGATAGTTACTCGCTAAGCGAGTAGCGAGTAGGACGTTACTGACCGACAGTGCTACAGCAGCTCAGCATGCCAAGCCAAATTATATTAAAAAAATTATTTCTAGAATCACCCCCATACTATGGAATTTCTAAGACAATAAATAATATCGCAACACAAAATTAAAAGATGAAGTTTACCAACAATTATTCAATAGAATTTCATCAAAACAATATACAATATATCTCATCTGAAGTGTTATGCTGGCAGCCTGCGTGATTAAGTATCGGCTTTGGCCACAATAATATTGTATTTTGGTGTTGGCAACTCTACCAGCGAGTATAAATGTGACCAAATTCAAAGTAGACAGGCTCTCAACTTTGAATTTGGTCACATTTGGTATTCGCTGGCAGAGTAGCCAACACCAAAATACAATATTATTGTGGCCAAAGCCGATACTTAATCACGCAGGCTGCCAGCATAACACTTCAGATGAGATATATTGTATATTGTTTTGATGAAATTCTATTGAATAATTGTTGGTAAACTTCATCTTTTAATTTTGTGTTGCGATATTATTTATTGTCTTAGAAATTCCATAGTATGGGGGTGATTCTAGAAATATTTTTTTAAATATAATTTGGCTTGGTATGCTGAGCTGCTGTAGCACTGTCGGTCAGTAACGTCCTACTCGCTACTCGCTTAGCGAGTAACTATCCCAATGTAATCAACCCTTTAGTGCTGCCTAGGTGATGCTATACTGTCATCGGCTTGCAGTCATGTCAACACACACAACGGCAACAGAACTGCAAGCCAGCGTCAACTTTATCTTCAGCGCTCCTAATGTTGCCTAGGTGACGCTGTACTGTCGTCAGCTTGCAGTCGTGTCAACACACACGGCGGCAACAGGACTGCAAGCCAGCATCAACTTAATCTTCAGCACTCCTAGTGCTGCCTAGGTGACGCTGTACTGTCGTCAGCTTGCAGTCGTGTCAACACACACACAATGGCAACAGAACTGCAAGCCAGCGTCAACTTAATCTTCAGCGCTCCTAATGTTGCCTAGGTGACGCTGTACTGTCGTCGGCTTGCAGTCATGTCAACACACACGATGGCAACAGAACTGCAAGCCAGCATCAGCCCGATGTCAAAAATGAAGTTGAAGTGCAGTTGGTTTTGACAGCAACTCAGTGGCAGTTCAACTGAAACTGATGGCAATTTTTCATTCGAATGTTCATGTGTGTTGGGCTTAAGGGCTTTATTTTATGTAACAGCATAGAATACGATTTCTAAAAACATATTTCTTTTCCTTCTACCATAACAAGGAAATTTACTTCAACAGAGTTGTATAGGTAGTGATTGACGAATTGGCGAGTCACCCTTATAGAAAATTGCAAATGACAGCTATAATACTCGTCTAGTTTGATGGATTTGGTATAAATCATTAGTGTTAATTTATCCAAGAATTTTGAGCATGCATAAAGTAAAAGGTTCAAGATATAAAATGAAACATACAAATTAATGAATTAAAATACTTTAATCATTTGATATCAATTAAGCAACAGCATATAGTAATAAAATTCACGATTAACATATGTATGATGAATACACAGTAACGGTACATGAAATGCATTATAATAATAAGTCATTCAAATATGAAGCTACCAAATCACCATTAGCTGTAATAAGATTTGATTCAATTTTATTCACAAAAATGGGGTTGAGTTTTAAATACTTACAACAGAAACGTAATAAATGGATAAACAAGCACATAAAACTATAGCTGTAATATGGGGCAATTCAATATAAAATTATAAAATTGCAATTAGGATGAGAATGTTACAAAAATATACTATTCAAACTATGCACTCTTGAAAAACCTAAGCAAAGAAAATGTTTAATGATAAATTAAAACAAATTTGAAATAAGAAGATTTCAAAAAGCACCATCACTAATTGAAGATGACAAAGCAACGGGTGCTCTTCATATTGCAGTCAAAAAATAAATATAATAATAAGAAAAAACGTGATAAAAATTTAAAATGATTAATATTATATACCAGAATGCTGTGTATTACTTCTATATTTTTTGAATATCATGATTATTTTCATTAGTCATTTAAATAAATTTTTCCACTTGAAAATAAACAGTACAGTATATTTCTTTTGAAGCGTCAGTTTCAGTAAAATAACTAAATAAGTAGCATACAACCATTGAATAATACAGCATAGAAAAACTGTAAATATGATGTTTAAACAATAATATACTAGACAAAAAAACAAACTTGTACAGATTTACAAAGTTATACTAAAATAATAACTTGCTCTGCATAGTTTTCAATAAGCAAACAATTATGTTGAATTACCACAAACATTCAAAAGCTAAGCTGTTCACAAAATTAATATCATCAACACTCATTGAAATTTAGTATTTGTTGTTTCAAATAAAATACATTCAACACAGGATGAATACTTTCAAATATTTGATTTTCAACATATGCTCTTCATTCTATAGGACAAGTTATAAAGTCACCAAATTATATATGCTGTATAATGTAAATTGTATATTCTGTATACCAGTTTATTCATTAATTTGTCTGATACAATTTATATTTTCATTAGATTCATTATTGTGATATAATTAAACACTTATATTGCTGATGTATTAGGTCAAAGTAATCGCAATTTAAAGCCAAATAAGTAGAAAATGACTCCAATCAAAAACGATTGATTTATCATCAATCAACCGAAACGAGGAATCAATCATTGATTTTAATCTCACCTTCATAACCATGAATAGTGCATAGCTTGAAGGCGTATAGCGTAGTTAATTTCATCGAATGTTTTACAGGATTTTGGTGAAAAAAGGGTCGCAGCTAGGCTAGGGCGGCCCTAACATACCCCTCATATTGCAAGAAAAGGTCATAATGGAGGGCCACAGAATGTATTTCTCACAGGGCCCCCCTGGAAAAAATTTCAAAAAAGAGGCCACGAATTTATTTCCTTCTAAACTAGGGCAATCCCGAAATGCCCCCAAATTGCTAGAAAAGGTCATAATGGAGGGCTCCTGAATGTATTTCTCGCAGCCCCCCACCCCAAAGGCAAATTTTCAAAAAAGGGGCCCACGAATTTATTACCTGCTAAACTAGGGCAATCCCAAAAGGCCCCCTACAAAAAAGGTCATACTGGAGGTCCCCCAAATGTGTTTCTTGCAGGGATAATTTCAAGAAAAAGGAACCCACATATTTATTTCCTGCCCCGGACCCCCCCCCTAAGACCTAGCTACGGGCCTGACTGAAATGCAACATGACTTTACACTTCAAAAGCTGGCAGTTATAATATAATAATAGGCTCTAAACCACTCAACAAATAATAAATAAATATATTGTTATTAAATACTCTCATAGTAATCTAAGAAAAGGTAAAATACTATCGCACTCGTCCAATCTATCTCATAAACGTGATTCTGCTGACAAGGCGAAATAAGAGAAGGAAGTGGCGTGCGCGCGCATTCTGAATGCATTGTCTACGATCTAATTTTGGAAGAGGGTGCGTGTGAACTCTATGTAGTCGAGGGCGCCCGCTATTGGCCGCTCTGTCTTCTGGTCGACGAAGGGCTTCATTCGCGCCACACAATAGTCGGCCATTTCCTTGGTCAGGTTCTGAAAAAACAAAAATGTTTTAGTAAGGACACAATTCATGAAGTTCTATCAATTCAACGTATATTGTTCATCTAAAGTAGTAAGTAGCGTTTAAAAAATAACGTCATAACACCTGGCTTTATTCATGTATAATCAAGTCCATTGCATAATGAAGCTATTATGCAACAGGATTCAAATATGAAATCAAGATACAGTACATAATTCACACTAAAAATATGAAAAAAAAAGACTGCTTTTACAAACCATCAACAAAAATAATAAAATAAAAACAATGTTTGAAATTTGTTCCTTTTTTTGAATAACCCAGTTTTTTCAATAATATTATTGATATTAAAATTGTTCATACTTTAAATGAACTATAAGAGAACATTCAGAAGACATTCAATTAGAATTTGAAATATTTCAAACAATAATTTTGTACATCAGTAATATCATGTAACATAGCATATTTTATCAAGATTTGAATCGTTATCAAAATTTTACTTCTAAAACACTTTATTTATTTATTTGAACATTACACAATGCAATAGTATCCCTCTAGCTGTAAGCTATTTGAGGGATATTTTATTAAGACACTATATTACAATCAAATTCAACAATGAATAACAATAGATTCCTTTTCGTAATCTATATAACTGTATATAGCCCATTATATTTTCTTTGTAATCCATTGATCTGTCTATTGTCTATTGCACCGTAAAAAATCAAGTCACTTAAACAACCAATCAATATGGTATCGCTCTTCACTCATTGACACTTATCACTTTAATACTCACTTGACACTCCTATTTCCTACATCATAATGTGTTTCTTATTTTTTATTGAACAACTCTAACCTTCATTAATAAATAATTATTTTTTTTTAGCTTAAACTAAATCATTTATTCTCATAAAATAGACTTTTAATTTTGTTCGAATCTCACTGTTCCTCTGTAACATTCTCAACTCCAATGGTAATGAGTTTAAAAGAAATGGAATTCTACATTCTGGGGCTCTTTTACCATAGGCATTGTTATATCTCTGAGTTCTATAGACTTTTAATTTTGTTCGAATCTCACTGTTCCTCTGTAACATTCTCAACTCCAATGGTAATGAGTTTAAAAGAAATGGAATTCTACATTCTGGGGCTCTTTTACCATAGGCATTGTTATATCTCTGAGTTCTATAGATTCTATGTCTTAATCTGTAATCTATTTCATTCATTTCTCTATATTCATTCTTGAAATAGTTACGTGACAAGTCTGTATATTTGGCTAGAGCTTCTACTGTCATAATGCCTAATAACTGATGTTCAATACCATTAAAAAGAGTTCTAATAATTCTTTCTATGGTCCTATGCAGTGGCTGTTTTATATATTTTGGTGCCAAGTAATATATAGTAATTCCATAGAAAAGAGTGCTTTGAATCATTGAGTAGTATATCATTCTTTTAGTATTAACAGGAAAATAACCGCTTATTCTAGAACATTTGTAAAGTGCAGCTCTCATTATCTTCAAAAGTGAATTGTTATGTGATCTGAATCTCATATCAGCATCAAACGTTATTCCCAAATGTTTAATACTCTCACAAAAATCAAGTTTTTGACAGTCACATCCATTCATAATTTGATTCTTTAAACATTCTGTTTTATGACAGGTTAACTTAACTAATTCATTTTCATTAACTTGAATTCTCTGATTCTTAAATACTATTACTTTAGTCTTTTGTGAATTTATTTTGAAATGATTATTAAAGAAGTAGTTGACTGCTAAATCAAGATCTTGTTGTATCTTGTTTTAGAAACAATACAAGAGAATGGAGCCACAGATTTACTTACAGCATAAAGCTCTTCTTTGGTGACATAAGGCTTATCTCCAGCTGTGATAGCTCTGAAGGCGTTCTCAATTTCTTCTGAGCTCTGGACATTTTCAGTTTCTTTGCTGATCATGAAGGCCATGTACTCTTGCAGTGACACGTAGCCGTCTCTGTTCGGATCTACGACATCTGAAAAAATAAACAAATCGTGTGAAAATGTAAGCCTTTGTTAATAAAGATAAGAGGAAATTTGTTTTTTTCTAGTTATTTTTTGCTAATGAACAAAATATTTACAAGCTATAGCAATTGTAATGGGCATAAAACAGTAAAAGTGTAATAAAGCTAGTTAACTAGCTAACAAGCCAGCAAAAAGCAAGTAAAGTAACCCGGTTTTCAATTTTTTGCAGTTAGCTAATAAACATACACTGCAAGCTAGATTACACTGGGCAGTTGGCAATCAGATTAAAAAATTTCCAGAGTAATTTTTTAAATTAATGTCATAAACTAGTATTGAAGACTAACTATCAACTTTCCATTCACTTCTTAAATATAAATTAATAAATTAACTTCAGTAAAAGGTTTCATTGATGACTAAAGCAGTTTTAGAGAGCACCAGCGAGTAATGTAACTCAAAAATGTAGTAATAACTCAATCAATGTAATCAACGCTTACAACGAAGATATCAATCACATTTTGGCACGAATAAATGAACGGTAATCAATATTGTTTTGTTCTGAGACTGACAATATGATCATTTTTTTTATTTAGATAAAAATCGATTTTTCTTGTTAACTAACCATAAAGTTTTATATTATGTGGCCAAGTCAAAATTTGCAAAGAGAGCTGTTTTCGATATTATATTTTTGTCTCAATAGATAAATATGAGGCTGACAATACGTTTACATAGAAAACACTGATTACAGAGAAAATAATAAATAATATGGACTACTAACCAAGGATCGCTTCGAATTCGGGATCGTACTGGCCCTCCTCGACCATGGGCAGATCGTAGCCGAGCGCCCTCAGACAGGACTTGAACTCGGCCTTGTCCAGGCGTCCACTCTTGTCTTTGTCAAAGTGCTTGAACATCATCGAGAACTCTTTGAGCGCGTCTTCGCTCACACCTACAACAAACATTGAAAATTAGTTAAATTAATAAGTACATGAAAATATGAAATTTGTTGAACACAAAAACAATTATAATAATTACTACAATTGTCGCTCTAAATTTGAATTGGAACTAAAATGCGAATAATAAAAGACAGACCAGAACTGCTATTATACACTCTCGATCCATTATATGACTATATAATGCCTTTATTGAATACTTAGTCAAGGAAAAAACATGGGAATGACAAACCGATCTATGACTGTACATCCATTAAGCGAAAAGAGGCATTTGCCAACAATTACGGTGGTTCGGAACCCACCTAAAACTGTAGGTTCAACTCATAAATGACCATCATCCAACTCATTACCCAAACACAGGTCTCAGACCTATGTGGGCTTCATCCTAAAAAAAAAAAAAAATTATCTTAAACAATTTTTCTCTAACCGTTAAATTCTCCGTTATAATAATAATAATAATATCGTGTGACCTGGCTGGCTCAGGTCTGGTGTCAGAGTTATCAGGTCGCATCTGAATAAGTTCAGGGCCTCTGACGTGACTTAACGACTGTTTTTTTTTTTAGGCAGCCGGGACCGACAGCTTAACGTGTCCTCCGAAACACGGGAGTGGCCCAAGGTAAAAACTTTCGGTCAGAACTGGGATCGAACCCGGGACCTTTGGGCTAGAAAACCAGCACTTGACCCACTCGGCTACGGCCACTCCAATTCTCCGTTTATTTTGCTCGAAGAAAAGTTTGAATAAGTACAGAACCAATATGTTTCGTACACAAGCAATCAATTTGGATCAAATCAACGCAATCTTTAGAAACACTGGTGATGCCTAAATTACCTTTGGAATTCAGGAGAAATTCTTTTTCACTTAGTACACCAGTATACTTGGAGGATGAAGTTTAATAAGGATGAAACCACAAAGGTTTGAGACCTGTGCGTGGGTAATGAGTTGGATAATGGTCATTGATAAATTGGACGTACAGTTTTAGGTGGGTTCCGAACCACCGGCAAGTGATTTTACAGCAGAGAACAGTCTGTGTCACATTTCAGCATATGGATTATTATAAGGTGTTATGATTATCATCAGAAAATTAGAAAATTGTTGTGATTGAAACATGATCAGTATGGATAGTACAATACGAAAAAAGTAAACAATACATACCAGACTGGTTTCTGGCCTGTATCTGCTGCTCAAGGTTGTGTTGCATGCGCATGCCCAGCTGATCGAGCTGATCCCACTGCTGAGCCAATCCCACAGTGCTGTGCTCGGTGTACCGGTTGTCCAGAATCAGGTGCTCCTCCAGTATTGCTCCCAGGTCTTCGATCTTCTTTAGATCCGATCTTCGTGATCGCACTTCGGTTGCTTTTCTCTGCATTCACAAAACAAAATAAATAAAATTAACAACAATAAATAACTCCTCTTAAAAGAAAAATTATCAAAAGGTGGATAGTGCAAATGAAGTAATTAACAGAGAACATTACAAACACTATACGGAAGAAAAGGATAAATATTCGGCGGCTCTGGTAGCGCAGTATGTTGAAGCGCTTGTCTGTGATAAGATAAGGCTCTGGATGGCTTCGTTTCCAACAGCCTTGGGTTCGAATCTCATTCAGCCATGGATGTTTCTCGTCATTCACCCACTCACCTCATTACCCACGCACAAGTCTACAGACTCATGTGGGCATAATCCGTAATAAAAAAGTTTTCGTTGGTAACATTCTAAGGAGACCAGAAATTAGCTTATCAAGAACAATAGAAGGGAAACTGTGGGATATGAAGCACCAAGTAGAGTGGATTAGGGAAGTTAGAGGATTTGAACCAACTGGAAATAACCCTGGACAATTTGAAAAACAAAGCCAATAATCTAAAGAAACTTAAAAAAATGAAAACAAGATTCAAACCAAAATAGACAACTGAGGGACTGTACAAAAGATATTTACAGATGAAGAACGTTAGAGAAGCTCAGAACTAGAAGTGATAGCCGCGAGCCGTAGCAGGTATCTGTTCAATCAGATAGATAAGCTGCGTTCTCGTAGGTCCTGTTTGTAACGGTGACCGATTAGATTGGCCAGCAAAAAAGACACTGTTCTCTGCTGAAAATCACTTCCCGGTGGTTCGGAACCCACCTAAAACTGTAGGTCCAACTCATAAATCACCATCATCCAACTCATTACCCACGCACAGGTCTCAGATCTATGTGGGCTTCATCCTCAAAAAAAAAAAAAAAAAAAAAAAAAAAAAAAAAATGAAAAAGTACTGAACAATGCTGAAAGAAGGACACCAGAAAATGACTGACTTGAGTGGTCCAATGAGGCAGTAAAAGCAAAATAAATAACTGAAAAAATCAAAAATTTTCTCAACTATTACGGAATACATAAATTTCCTAGCTCTTCTTGAGATCCCATCAATAAGACAAACATACAGCCATGTCGGAAATAAATACTTGGAAAGGAAAAGGAAATATAAGACAACGGTCTTTTACAAAAAAGTAATGTCCAACAAAGTATCATATTAAGAAGTAGAGTATCATAAATCATAAATATGAGTATAATAAATGTATTATGTAAACAGACATTATTGGAAAACAATGATTAGCTTTTGAAATCAGCTAACTAAAATTTAAATAAATAATCTAAAAGAGTTCTAAAAGAATGAGACGAATATAAGTGAAACGTAGTATATTTGTTAACTTTTCAAGTGAATTCAACGACTTGCAGTCAAATTTTTATCAAGAATAAGTAGTATTTTACTTACTCTGTACACTGAACGTTTTATAGTAGTTAAAACCCATCTTCAAGGCATCCTAGATATCGATGTTGGTAGAAGAACTGTGGTTTTTGTTTAATGTGGTCAAAAAGTTTGTGTGATTCAAAATTTAACTGTTCATTAAGGATGTTTTGTTTATTGTGTGTGGTGTGTTTGTAAATTTCAAATTGTTCCAAGGTGTTGAGCTCGTGTCCTTTAGATTTTATATATAGAATTTGTAGGTTGGTAGTGATGTCAGTAAAAGTGTGTCCAGTTTGAATGATATCGTATGCAAAAGTCGATTCTGTTTTTGTATGTAATGCTTGTAAATGTTCTTTGTAGCGTTGTTTGAATGCGCGGCCTGTTTGTCCTATGTAAAATTTGTTACAGTCAGAGCAGTTCAGTTTGTAGATCCCTGGGAGATCGTACTAGTTCGTGTTCAGTGTGGTTTTTGGTGCAAGTGCATTTTTTATTTTGTTTTTTGATCTGAATGCGATGGTGTGGCCGGCTTTTTTGAAGATTTTGGCTAGTCTGTTTGATTGTGGATGAATGTAGGAATTTAGTATATTTACTTCTATGTAAAAAGAAGAATATAAGGCAAGAAGAATATAGTAGTTGGAAAAATAAGAAATATTTCAAGTACCTTCGTTGCTTCAAGCTGTTGTTCCAATGATCCCGATCCCTCCATCATAGATGTTCTGCAAAATACAATTCAAACATTAATTAACCAAATAAAGATAATATAGATATAACAGATAATATAGATACAACAGATTTTATGGATATAACAATATAATATAGATATAGGTCTATTTAGATATAACAGTGTATGTCTACAAATTTACAAACAAGAAATGCAAAAAGGATACCACTTGAAACACACACTTTACGGCTTCATTAATGATGGATTGGATTAAAAATATCGAATATATACAAGAAAAATGATCAAAATTAAAATTATGCAATCAAAAACTTGAATTTATTGGGATGTCGATTTCAACTTATCGATGTTATGGTTGAAAATATTATTTGTGGTTAATTGGTATCACCAAAATATACTCATAATTACGTCAAATTGAAATTGGATTTCTTTTAGTGTGGTTAATAATATAAGGATAATATGGAGCTTATATGAGTAAGAAACCGAATTGTGCCATCATTAGAATAATTATTTTGCATGACAATGTGTGCGTTCATGGGAGCCTTACGTTTTACCGGTAAATGGAATTTTAATGAATAATAAGACTTGGTTGTCACAATCACATTTATTGAAAACAGTGAGGTACTAGTTGCGGTAGTTACACCATTATCAATCTCAAACAAACTAAAACTAGTAACTTAATATGGTACTATTGGCTGAGAGAGAAAGTACCTCTGATAGGCTGCCCTTCATTCAAGTTCTGTGATTGGCTAAAGGCCAGAACAAGACACGCCCAATGGTAAGAGGGAAAATGGAATTTTACCAAAATCGAGTCTGGATTGGTCTATTCAAATTTTTGAACTTCTATGAATTTGTGTAGACCAACCAGACGCCTTGGTTTCCGGTGAAATTCCATTTACCGGTAAAATGTAAGGCTCACATGAACTCAACTAATATTCATAGTAAAGTTCGACTGATTCCTATTCGAGAATAGAAATTAATTTTTCCTACAGTGATTCGAGAAAGTGCCTATTTTCGCACTAACTGTAGCACGCAAAATAGTCTATTCCTGCACCAGTGCGGGAAAGAACTTTTCCGCACTCCAAATTTGCAACCTAACAACACAAAATAGTGAGCATGTAATACGCAGGTTCCCTATTCTGCATTCAAAAATAGGTTGGCTACTCTGCTTCAGCTGTGAATAGTTGTTGTAGTTGTTGTTGATGAAATCGATTTGATTCGAAGATAGGTTATGTGAGGAATTTTCAGGTTATGTATGCCCTGTTTTGTTCTGTTTGAATTACTTTATACATTACTGTAGGAAAAATTTAATGTGTAATTAGAGCGCAAAGTATTGTTTCTGCACTCGAGAAACTTTTTTCACTCGCCTTCGGCTCGTGAAAAAACTGTTTCTCTCGATGCAGAAAAACGGTGCTTTGCACTCTAGTCACACAAATAGCTATTCCCTGTTCTCTAATGTATCATTATGTCTAAAGCCATAATTAGTTTGTATGATGTTAACAAACCAAGCTGAAGTGTGGTAGAGGAACTTATGAAGTGTAACAAGTTAGTCCAAGCAAACTACTGTTTTGAGATTAGTTTCATCAATTTTCGATTGTGATCTACTATCAACACTCAGTGCTAAATCCCAAATAAAAACCATACTATTGAGTTATTCTCAAACAAAACAATAAAAAAATCAACAACTTTCATTTGTATAGTGATTTAATCGTGGGCCTTACAAGTGAAGATCAAGATTAGTATTGAAAGCCCCATATCTGCCAATAAGCAATGATGAATTACGACTATCCATAATATTATAAGGAGAAAGTAAGATTTAGCTAAAATATTGATTGTTCATGGGAGACTTACCGGTTACCGATGCACCGGAAACTGAGGCGTCTGATTAGCCTATTCTAATTCATAAACGTCTATGGGTTTGAATAGACCAATAGGCCGTAGTTTCTAGTGCACCGGTGAACGGTAAGCTCCCATGAACTCAACCATTCTAATACCAAAAGATTAGTTCGATAATTATGAGCAGTATTTTCAAAAAATGAGATAAATCAGACGAAAACCCGCCGTATCATAGTTTAGAATATCTATATTAGACTATAGAAATCACACATTAACTTCAATAACCTCCAGAAATCCATGCCAGTATTAGATTAATTGTGTAGTAATAGTCTATTCTGGTTAATGATAGACAAATTCATTGACTATGAAGCTTTATTTTAGCGAAAAACTATTTATTGAAAAACGAAAATATTCACCCATCCCAGCCAAGGAGCCTGTATCTGTTCTCATCCAAAAACAGAAAAATATCACGTAATACAAATACTGCATTATAATTTAAAATGTGAAGTTCTTTTTTTCTTTTACTTCAAGGGTCAAGTTCATTATTGCTTCAAAATGAAATTTGAATATCAACATAATATTTGCCAATATTTTTTATATTTGCTGTCATCCAAGTATCTGAGTTCAATTTCTCATATAAAATTAATTGTAGATCACTATGGTTATCAATGGATTGGCTAAAAACATGCGCTCAATTTCAGATGTTGAATTTTGATATATTATATAGATATGGCTTATAGTTAAGACTTTGCTGTCAGCTGTTCCTCGAGTTCGAATATCGTTCAGGCCTGCATTTTTTCACCATGTCATCATTTACCTCATTACCCACGCACAGGTCTCAAGACTCATGTGAGCATCATTCAGCAAAAAAAAAGTTTCAAAGGGGGTTTTAGTCGGGTTTGTAGCTTCGTTTTTAAGCCGGGTAGATACTAACCTGCAGGCGATATAGAAAAGTGTGTACCCGGCTTGAAAACTAACGACGAAACGCATCATCTAGAACCTTCTTTATATTAATCAACCAAACATTGACATACGAAGGATGGATCAAGTTTTGCTTTAAAAGTTTGTTTTAAAGCAAAAAACAGTTAACTTTAAGTAAGTTAACTTTAACAAAGTTAACTTACGTCAAACGCAAAAATGTGGTTTCACGTCCCTATTTTTCATGTTTCAAGTAGAAGATCACAAAAAAATAAGAGAGATACGGTTCTGAAACCTGTTGTATTCAATCAATTTTTCAGGTTAAAAACCATAAGCGTTAAGGCTGTGCGCAGGGTTTTTGGACATAATTTTTTTTCGAAGTTTATTGTATTGGATATTATTAAGGTATTGAAATGTTGACTATTGCCATGAGAAATATTTTTTTCCATCAAATATTTTATGGAATATTGGAGTTCAAAGTTCAAATTTTTCGGTTTTTGGGGGCAGGCAATTGAACTCACCTACAAGTTATTTTAAACATTTGATAATTATTTTATAACTGAAAGAATCCTTGGGGAAAAGAATGACACATTTTTTATTTCAAATAATTTTTTGAAAAAAAAACTGAAATTTTTCGCATGTTTTAAAAAAATTATTTTGAGAAAACTATTTGTTTGATTGGAATGAAAAATATGTCATTCTATTCCTCAATGTCTTTCATTTTAAAATAATGTATCAAAATTTTAAAATAACTTGTAGGGGAGATCATTTGCCCCCCAAAACCGAAAAATTTCAACTTTGAGCTCCCATATTCCATAAAATATTTGATGAAAAAAATAATTTCTCATGGCAATAGTCAACATTTCAATACCTTAATAATATCCAATACAATAAACTTCGAAAAAAAATTATGTTCAAAAACCCTGCGCACAGCCTTAACTGAATTAGTCTCTTAATTTACTTTCCCATGATTCCAGCAAGTCTTTATTTCACTCAGGGTACTAAATTCTGGGTGAAATCGTTCACCCTCTATAGCTTGGTAACGAAGCATTTCCGGTTCATATGAACTTTCTTCATTATTTTTGCTAGTACAATGAGCTCAGAAAGCGCCGGTAACACTAACTGAATCACTCTGTATAATTGTTGTTGTTATGACTTGTCTTATACTCCTTAACTAGTCTTCAAGACGTAATCTTAAAAATCAAAATCAAGTTCTTATATAGCCTACTATGAATTTATAATGTACAACTTGCAGCTGTCAGAATAGTTTTGCTATAATTCAATAATATTTTGTTAGCTAATTGCTCACCTAGTTTCGGTCAGCCATTGGTGGAAGGCGTTGGCGTGTTTGGCGAACTCCTTTCTCAGTTTGTCATTCTCTTCTTGTCTCTGAGCCTCCTTGGCCAGTTCAATGTCACGCTCCTGTAACGCACAACGCAAATAATTCAGTATCATCAATATTTGCCTGCTTATTTTGGAAGATAGTATGGGGCAAAAATAGATGGGATAGTCAACAATTGATGTACAATAATTATTGCAAGAATGAAAAGGCAAAAATTAAAAAACAAAGTACTTTAACATCAGGTTACAAAAAATATAGAACTTTTTAGAACTGAGTGTCAAGCTGGAAATGAATGAAAAAATAATTATAAAAAATAGGGGACTCAATTAGAACAGAAAACCTGAAAATAGAAGACAAGAATAGATATATGCAAATAGTTTTTTGAACAATTTAATTACCTGGTGTTTCAAAAAGAATGACCCGATTTGAACGTACAATATTATTCAAACTAATGAAATTGAAAGATTACAACAGCATTCTTTTCAATTCGCAAAAGGTTTAAAGCTTCAAAAAATCACCGCCAATTGCCTACAGTGCGAATCTTCAGTGTACAACAATCGGCAGTCTGCCACATAGCGTATCCTCAGCAGAAAGCATTTTGCTTACTCGAGTTTTCGAAGAGTGAATCTGTTGTGCAACGTGCATATCGTATTCGTTTGTTACTGAACCACCACTACCGAAGAACATTCGACGTTGGTATAAACCAGCGAACACATAAGACCAATGGTCTTATGTGTTCGTTGGTATAAACAGTTCTTAGAAACAGGGTGTTTGTGCAAAGGGAAAAGTCGTGGCAGACCACGTATCTCTGATGAAACAGTGGGACAAATCCGAGACGCGTTTCAGCGTAGCCCGGGAAAGTCTACGCGACGTGCTAGCAGAGAACTCGCAGTATCTCATACAACTGTATGGCATTATGCAACACTGACATATAATTTGTTATGGCGCACGGGACCGCACGATGACTCTTTACTCTTTTGGCCTCCAAGGTCGCCTGACATTACACCATGTGATTTTTTCCTATGGGGACATATCAAAGGACTAGTTTATGTTCCCCCTTTACCTCGTGACGTCGATGAACTTAAAAACAGAATAACAGCGGCAGTAGCTTCTTCAGTTGAAGAAGACAACTTGAGAGCAGTTAATTTGGGATGAATTCGGCTACCTTTTAGATGTTATCCGTGTTGCTGGTGGAGGGCATATGGAACATTTTTGATAAATTGTCGACAAACTTTCTACTTCTTTGAGTATTTTTATATACAGTTTGTATTATTTTAGTTATTTCCTGTAAAAAATATAACTGTTTAAAATCGGGTCATTCTTTTTGAAACACCCGGTATTATAGCTCATGAAAATGATTTGAACTTTTTCACATTGCAAACATAGGTAATCGATCAGATATGCATAACACAATTGCATAAGAGAGAATGCAAGTTATAATGTAGTGTATTGCATGCTTATAGTGTAGTTAATTTTTTTATTGAAATTATTAACAGTGAGAGCACAAGGATATAAATGAACTCTATTCAACTAATACACTTTACCCGTAACAAGAAAAAATTACCTTCGAAATTGTATACTACAGTATAATAATCTAGAACTAGAGCCTAATTTAGTATTGCATCCTTCCTGACTTTAAATCGTGTTATAAATTTTATAATCACATTTTAATAAAATTTTTCATGTGTATTAGAGATGTGACCAGATTGAGCGAGTCGTTCAAAGTAACTGACTCTTTAAAATGAACTACGAACTAGTAGTTCAAATTCAGAAAGTAGGTAGTTCATTTTTGAACTGTGTGTTTTACGGAATACAGTCAACACACCATCTAGTGAGCGCTTCTTGAATTAGCAGAGCAGTGCAGAGCGGCCTGCTATAGGCACTGATAGACAAGAGCACTCACCTCCCCACTCAACGAGCATTTTGAACTGTGAAGTGAACTAACTACAACAACAGCTTGCTCACTTCACTCACCTCTCTCAGCTCCACGAGCTTTTTGAAATGTGAGCTGAACGAACTACAACTAAAGCTGGCTCAGAAAGCTCATTGACTAAGCTCTGTGCTCTGGAATATTAAACTGATTACTCAGATTCTGAGAATTATTCATATTGAGGCGCCAGACATACGACAAGGTTGTTTATTGTTGTGTGTGTGTGTGTGTGTGTGCATGAGTACTCAGTGAGCGAGAGAGCGCTTAGCTGCTGAACAAGCAATGGTAGTGAATGAGCACGAGCATTGCTGATGACTCATTTTTGAACTAGTTCGAATGAATGACTCACTTATAAGAGTGAGGGCGATTGAACGACTCATTGAAAAGAGTCATTATTGCCTAGCCTAAATTGTGTATGAAGAACACTGTATTTATTTAGATTCCAAGTATTCAATAACATATTTATAGTGAATTTATTTTTTGTTCTCAAACTATTAGAGGGAATAAAATTATAAATTGTTTTTTTTTTTTTTAATAAAATATTTTACATTACTGCTTCTTATTAATATTGTTCACGCTTCACGGCTTATATTATGTTTTTCACCTTACTTTGATTCCTTTTACAAGGTTAAGAGGAAGAAAAGACTTCAAGTCTTGAATCATCAAATAAATAACTATTTAATTTCTTTTGTTATTTTTAATGTACCAACTTGATTGATTGAATGATCTTTATTCATAACAAATTATATACATGCATTGAATGATCTTTATTCATAACAAATTATATACATGCATACTACCTATGTACATACAGTTATGTACATTTATAAATAAAAATTAGTTTGTTTTCATCAACGAAATTCATCAAAATTTCATATTGCAGCTATTTTTAACTGGTTTTACTGTTTAGTTTAAGAGTAAACTTTTAAATTAATCGCCTTGAAGTGAAAAATAATCATTTTATTATTTCTTCAGTGAAGTTTCTAGTAAATCTAATTTTTTTTAGTGTAAATTAACCTCAATGTTTTGGACAATATAGCATATTCGAAATGTGTGAAGATAACACTTGCAAAGAGTACAGGGTTAACATTACCGTATGATCTTTTTGAAAAAATTACAAGAACTCTAGAACTCTGGGACTCTAGAACGACCCCCGGTGTCTCAACAGACTTGAGATCTGAGCTTCAAAAAGAGCCTGAACAGCTCTGAGTATCCGGCAGTAAGTTAATTTTTTTTTCAAATCAAAAACTTTTATTTAGATCTTCACATCATAACAATTTCAGAATAAATGTTCATAAATTACAAAATATAATAATTACCTGCAAGGAAACATCCTGTGCGCAGGTAAGAGTTGCTAATATTATACATAAGCAAAAACCTTAATGAACTGTCAAAGAAAAAATAATACAGAGATTTTAAATAAATACCAAGGAGAAAAAAAAGAGAGAGAGAATCAGAAGGTGAAAATGAAAGAGAAAGAGAAAACGAAAGAGAAGAGAAGAGATGGCAAACTTAGCTTACTATTAAAATAGGACATAAATCATTCGAAAAGTTTTTCCTCAATTCTACTGGACATTATCCACTCAATAATTTCATTCTTAAATCTTCTATCAAGTTTCCTGTTTGTATTTTCAATAAAATTGTTTGGAATGTAATTGATCAGTTTAATTGATATGTAAAAATATTGTCTCCTGCACACATTCAGATCTATTCTAATATTTTCATATATATTTCTGGAGGGTTATATATTTATGTGTTTTTTCCTTATAGGGAATTTGGGGGCAGAGCTAGAGCCCACAAAATGGCTGTTCAGGCTTTTCTTGAAGATCAGATCTCTTTGTTGAGACACCGGGGGTCGTTCTAGGGTTGAAACGAGCCCTATTTACATGTCAAGTTTAGATACATTAATTTTGTGTAGAACTTGGCAAGGATCTTGGGCTGCTGACAAATACATTCATTTGGAAGAATATAGATAAATAAATAATTAACAACAAACGAACCTTGATAATCTTCTGCAAATTACGCCAGGTATCCTCGAGCGCCTCCATGGTGAACCAGGTGTACGGATTGGGACCAACGTTGAAGCTCTTGATTTGCTGGTCCAAGGCGGCCAGTGCTTCAAAGTCGGCCTGCGCAGACGACAGCGACGCCTGGAACTGCGCATGCGCATCACGCAGCGCGCGAATTTCCTCGATTGAGTTGCAGCGCACGGGATCGGTGAGATCCTCTTCGGCGTTTTCGAACCACGAGTTGAACGCCGACGCCTTCTTGGCGAACGTCAGGTAGAGCTCCTCGATCTGGCGGAACTGCTCTTGCATGCGCAACAGTCGCTGCTTTCTCGCGTCCGAATCACCCAACAGCTTCTGCCACCTGCATAAAAAATAATCACGTTTTAATTAGCTATATTTCACTACATTACGTTTAAACGTACATATATGGTAGAGAATTGTCGTTTAGTTTCAACGCTGATTGTGCATACGTGCCTAAGATACACAAAAAAATGAAAGAAGAAATTAATATCTTTACGTCGATTTTCTCAATTTATTCATATTTATCTTTATTACATGTTATACATTGTAACTTTATGGGAAGTGATAGCCGTGAGCCATAGCAGGTATCTGTTCAATCAGATAAAGATAAGCTGCGTTCTCCTGGGCACTCTTTGTAAGGGTGACCGATTAGATTGGCCAGCAAAAATGACCCTGTTCTCTGCTGCAAAGTCAGTTCCCGGTGGTTCGGAACCCACCTAAAACTGTAGGTCCATCTCATCAATCAGAATCATGCAACTCATTACCCACGCACAGGTCTCAGACCTATGTGGGCTTCATCCTCAAAAAAATAATCTTTATTACATGTTATACATTGTAACTAGTAAAATTTAAACAATATTAAAAGAATAAAAGTTATCACAAGAATAAATTAACAGCTATACATGGAGGAATTGCATACATGTAAGTCAAAAACTAAATTAAATTTAAATATTCCTTCTTAGAAGGTATTCATGCATTTCATAAAAACTCTCATTAATCAACCATTTTCTGAGATCCCTGTTGAAACGATTTTTTATCTACTGCTTATGGATTCCGTACGGACTAGGTTCTTCGAATAAGATATCATAATCTCTATATATAAAAATGAATGTCTGTCTATATGTATGTATGTATGTATGTATGTATGTGTGTTCCCTATAGACTCCAAAACTACTTGACAGATCGGCATGAAACTTTGGGAATATGTTGTGTGAATATTGGGGATGGTTTCTGACCATAAATTTCAATAGGGGAGCTAATAATTATTATTAATTAAACCATTTTATAGACCTAACCTACTGAACTTGCCAGCCAAACAGCTTAAAGGAACAGCTGATATAAGTCAACAGTTTTTAATCATATGGCAGGCCCCTTAGCGGCGTTATTTACGCTGTCTTTGAACAGCAAAAGACTTTGCACTTTACATGTAGGCTACCGTGTAGTTGGAGCCTTGCAATATGTAGGAAACATACGACTGGGTATGATGAAATGTAATTATGCTAGGTTGATGACATCTGTTAACCAATGCAGCTAGAAATTTGAAATGCAGCCTCAGCGGGAGGTGGCGAATAATAAAATAAAAAACCTAGCTTCTACCCTTATAGTCATAGGAAGTTTAAATTTGAAATGTTTCTTCATTCAGAGGTGGTGATTAATAAAACAACGAAGCCTCTATGATCAGCTGGAAGAGCCCTAGGACTAACTTCTTTCCTAATTTTAAATGTAACCTCAGCGGGAGGTGGCGAATAATAAAATCAAGGAGAATTTTTATGAGAATGCAGCAACGCGCGTTGGGCCAGCTAGTATAAAATAAAATCTGCTTTTCAAATAGCAAGCAATGTTTGAAATCAATTTCTAGATAACACATGTTAAATTAAATTAAGCCCTTATGCATAATGAGCATTTACGCTGCGTTTAGCACTTTTTTATTGCGGATGATGCCTACATGAGTCTGGAGACTAGTGCGTGGGTAATGAGATGAATGGTTGTATGATGAAACATTCACATTAGGATTCAACTTTTAAAGCAAGCGTGATATATCTGATAATTCTATAAAAATGAATGACTGCATAGTACGTAGTTGAACGTAGTTAGGTCCTTATGCACAATAAACACTGAAGCACATAGAGTTTAAACTTGATTTAAGCGGTACATTCATATTAGGATTCAACTTTCATACTGTGTTTAATGTGAACGTACATATAAGGAGGTGTGGTTCAATTTAAACGAAGATTGAACTTAGTTTAAACAAACGATAATTGTGCATAAGTGGTCAAGGTAAAAAAAAAATACAATTCAATTTCCAAGAAAAGATAAGAAATATTTTCACGTCGATTTTATCTCTTTTTTATCACCTGCTTATAGACTTCTTGTGGACTAGGTTATTCGAATAACATATATTAGGAATTTGATAAATGAAAAATGTATTTGGTTTTGCTGGATCAGGGACAAATTCAATTATGCCAAATTAAGGCTCTATAAAGCCTTAGAGGTGTTTATATAGGCTTATTTTAAACACCAACCTGGAAATGACGTCAGCGTGTCTCTTTTTAATTGCTTCAGTTTGATCGTGATTGGCTGCCAACAGCTGATCCTTCAGAGCTGTGATGTTCTGGATGCCTTCGTGTTCAAATGCATGCAAGCCTGAGACAAAACAATAAAATAAGAATTATACATAGATAGAAGATTGAGCAAGCATATTGGTGCAGAACAAAACACAACTAACTTTGAAAAAATTCATCCCCAATACTAATACTATTATACGAGTGAATTTTGACAAGTTCCTAAAGCAAATTCGATTCATATGAACTTGTCTTTTATTTATAGCCTATCGGATGTTGAAAAAAGACCCTTGTACATCGACAAAATAACAAGTTTGTAACTAACAAATGAATTTTGACAAGTTCCTAAGGCAAATTCTATTATAAGTGTTTTACACAACGAGATTACATGTGAAATTTAACAACCTTACAAGTTACCTGAAGTATTTGAAGGTGACTGACAATTGTAGCTGATAATACTTGTAACATTTACTTGTTAGTAACTGCTATTATTATTTTTACCCAACGAAAACAATTGGTGAGTTGTGATAAGTGTTCTGTGAAAATGCTGTAATGAATTATTTATTTTTAAAATAATTTTTTTGCTTTCAATATTATTGTGATTTTCATATACGAATGTATTGTATTGATAGATTTAACTGATGCGAAGCCTGATCATCTAGAATAGGTTATATAAAATCTGATCATCTACACGTCAGTACTATGTCGGTTATGTCTATCATTGTGGCTGACAATTTTGCCACTTCCAAGTTTATTATGTACGAGTATTTCACTTTCAGTCGACAGTTTTGCTTATTCTTTGTGAAACGCTAGTTATTGACGGATTGTAATTATAAGAGCTAGTTCTCAACAGGACTTAATTGTTGTATTGATCTGTTTCAACTTGTGAATCGGAATAAAGAAATTTGAATTTGTGGAACGGGCCCTCTCCCAGCTTGTTACAAATAATATCAACATCGACAAACTGCCCAATGATTAGTGACAGTAATTATCAAATTTTCCTGAAGTAATGAGTCTCAAGAGTAGTACCTGTTTTCAAGAAGGGACCTAAAGATAGTCCAGGTAGTTATCGTCCCATATCATTGGTACCATGCTTTTCAAAAGTCCTTGAGACCATAATGCATAGGCAATTTTATGAATATCTTCTTCAATTCAACATTTTAAGTAATTCTCAGTACGTTTTTGTAAAGGGAAGGTCTACTATTGGAGCTATGGATGCTCTTGTCAAAGATATCCCAAGATCTTTTGAAAATAAAGACTTTGCTCAGGCAACCTTCTGTGACCTGAGCAAGGCTTTTGATTGTGTAGAGCACTCTATCTTGCTAAACAAACTGAAATTTTATGGTGTTTGTGGAAAGAGTCTTAGTTTATTTGAAACTTACCTAGTAGGACGTAAGCAAGTAGTATGTGTTGAAAGCAAAAGATCGAAAGTAGCATGTGTGAAATATGGCGTGCCACAGGGATCAGTTCTTGGGCCACTATTATTTGTACTGATGATAAATGATCTTCCTCTTGTCTTAAATGTCATTCAATTCTATATGCTGATGACACAACCTTTTTTAATAGTTGTTCTGACCTTCAAACATTTATTTGAGGTCAGCCTATTTTGCCTTCTTCCAGATTATCGCCATATATATGGTATACTACTTTGGGGTAATAGTAAACATACAGGAAAAGTTTTGTTGTTGCAAAAAAAGGTGATCAGGGTATTAACGGGTTCTCCTAGATTAGCACACTGTAAACCTCTTTTTATTGATTTGAAAATAATGACAATAGTTAATTTATATATGTACACAGTATTACTGAATGTTAAAAAGGGCTCAACCAGTTTAAAATTGAGACAAGAAACTCATTACCACAAAACAATGAATTGTAATAGAATTGATATTCCCTATCAACGCCTGTCCAAAACTACTAATAGTTATGACATACTTGGTATGAAGTTGTACAACAAACTTCCATTGGAGTTGATAAGGGAGACTGAAAAAGTATTTAAGACCAGGTTGTTTAATTGGCTGGTGACTAATCCTTTTTATAGCATTAATGAGTTTTTTGGGAATGGAATTATTGTTGTTTAGAGGAATTTGAGTTATTTTTAATGTTTTGCTAGATATTTTTGATATTACTATCAAAATTTATTATCTTTTCACAACAATGTATCTGTATACAGCTATTAGTACTTAACACTTGCAACTCAACTAGTTGTACTAGTTGTTTAATGACTTGATTTATTAATGGATTGATTTATGACGTTGTCTATTGTTCAATGAATTGAATGACAATAAAATGTTATTTATTTATTTAATTGATGAATGATTGTGTTACCGGCATCGAAGGTTTCCTGTTTGGTGAGCAGTGTCTGGACAGTTGACAGATCGCGTCCATACTCCTCTGAGCGCACGTGCGTCTCCTTGTCGGCAATCCACGACTCCACAACATCCGCCTTCCACATGAACTGCAGGTAGGCAGAGTTGTCCATCAGGCGCGCCTTGCGACGGGAGGCCAGGGCTGACAGCAGGTCGAGTTTGTTCTAGAAAAGCAAAACACAACAGTAAATCCTATGAGCATTGCATTGTCTCTTAAAACTGTATTCACACTATGCAACAAAACACTGATATATAGCCATTTAGTACAACTTTTCAAAATCAAAATGTTATATAACAAACTTTTTATATATATTTCGATCAATATTTTTCATTTGCATGACAATGTTACACAACAACTTGGTTAAAAAACATTGTTTATTAAACCTTGTTGTAAAACATTAAATAGTGCACCTGTAATTCAACACTAGAGCTGAAAGCGTTAGCCAAGGCGAACATAGAAAGCGTTTGCCTAGCGTGGAGTCGAGTCCAGGCTTCAATTATCATGACTGTAATAGCACAGCCAATAACAACCATTCATTTAAAGCGTAGAGACGACCTCATGCTTGACAAAAGCTCAGTGTTATGCTCAAATTTAATTCTTATAAGACGCTTATAATACCCACCAGCTTGTTAAACACTTGGGAAATTGTGATTGTGACCACGAAATTTGTCAAATATCACAATAATTACTGTTGTTACAGAATTGTTCAGATTCGATTTTCATCTTATTTTATTTTATTATTTTTATTGCGGATGATGCCCACATTAGTTCGGAGACTTGTGCGTCGGTAATGAGTTTTTTTTTTGAGGATGAAGCCCACATAGGTCTGAGACCTGTGCGTGGGTAATGAGTTGGATGATTGATGGTGATTGATGAGTTGGACCTACAGTTTTAGGTGGTTTCCGAACCACCGGGAAGTGATTTTACAGCAGAGAATAGTGTCTTTTTTGCTGGCCATTCTAATCGGTCACCGTTACAAACAGGACCTACGAGAACGCAGCTTATCTCTCTGATTGAACAGATACCTGCTACTGCTCGCGGCTATCACTTCCCTATATAGGTGAATGGGAGAAAGATGAGAAACATCCATGGCTGAATGAGATTCGAACCCAAAGCTGCAGAAAACGAAGCCAGCCAGAGCCTTATCTTATCTCAGACAAGCGCTCCAACCAACTGCGCTGCCAGAGCTGCCAATCTTATATTTATATATTTAACCTTTCCAATTTACAACCACACTGAAGCAACACATATTTTCCAATGAATCAGTAATTAATTATTGATCAGGATAGCTGAAATCTTCAATCTTGTAAAGCAGCGTTTCTGAACCTGTTCATATGAACATTTCTTAAGCAAGTACAATATGTAAGTATTTTTGAAAGTACGAAATATCGATAAAACAGCCTGTATAAAATACTCCCATTACGCATTTTAATATAAAAATAATGAGAAATTTTCGTTGATACTAAGATTCATTCGAACTGGCCAACAATCATGTTTGGTTGTTATTCAATATGTTGTTTCTTTCATAATGTTCCACAAATGCTGGAATGTATTTCCTTAAAAATTATTTTAGAAAAAATATTATTTGATTTTTTATATTTAGTTGCTATATAGGTGACTACTAACAGTTGCTATATTTAGTTGCTATATAGCTGACAACTAATAGCTGTAAGACATTGAAATGTTCTTTTGTTGTAAATTTATTCATTTGAGAATGAACTATCTATCTATCTAACGTTGGAGTTTGAGTATACCTACAATAACTATACTGCTAATTGAACCTGACCACTTTATGTATCCGCTTGCTCTAAATGCAAGATGCTGTAGAGAAGGCGTGATGAGGTAAGCATTTTAGCGTTATGCTTGATGTAATTTTTTCTATTAAGGAGGCTCGGGTACCTGTAATTGTTGACAACGCTGAGCAATGCTGTCAGAGTGATGGTTGTTGGCCTCGGTGAGTTTGGCTCCCGCGTTGCAGATGTCGGCGCAGCGGTCGCGGTGAACGGCAAAGTCCGTCTCAAAGGCGTCGTGCTTCTTCAGCAGGCCTTGCACGGCCGCCATTGTGTCGCCGTAGTCTTCAACCGACAACAGTTGCTGTTTCTCACTAGAAAATGTGGAATTTTTTATTGCAGATAATGCCCACATGAGTCTGGAGACTTGTGCGCGGGTAATGAGGTGAATGGGTGAATGATGAGAAACATCCATGGCTGAATGAGATTCGAACCCAAGGTTGCAGGAAACGAAGCCAGCCAGAGCCCCTTATCTTATCACAGACAAGCGCTCCAACCGACTAAGCTACCAGAGCCGCCTTATTAGTTCATGTTAAAATCCAAGTTATTATTACATGACATTTGAGTATCATATCAATTATTAGCAACCACATAAAAACAAGAAGGGAAAAAGAATGTGTCTTCTGGAAGGGGACCCCGCCAAACTGGGCTGGCGACAAAGTTTGCTGGCGACAAGCTTGGCTGGTTTTCCAGCCCACGGTGACGTTGCATGCACCGCCAACCTGGCACACTTAGGAATTCAGCCCACTTTGACGTGTGCTAGTTTGACGCCGGCTGACAAAATCAAAAGAGTGCTAGTTTGTCGTTGCATGCACCGCCAACCTGGCAAACTTTGGAATGCAGCCCACTGTGACGGCGTGCTAGTTTGACGCCGGCTGACAAAATCAAAAGGTTGCTAGTTTGTCGTTGCATGCACCGCCAACCTGGCACACTTAGGAATTCAGCCCACGGTGACGGCGTGCAACTTTGGCGCCGGGTGACAAAATGGAATGAGTGCCAGTTTGTCGTTGCATGCACCGCCAATCTGGCACACTTAGGAATTCAGACCATGGTGACGGCGTGCAACTTTGACGTTAGCCCACCTTGACGGCATGCAACTTTGACATCGTCCCTCTGGAAGTACCGTTGCAATTAGCGTTTTTCGTCAGTTTTGATAAAAAGTAGCATTTTTTCTATAAAATTGAGTCGAAATTAATTGTAATTTTACTTCTCTTGTCATATTTAATCGGCAAATACCGTTAATGGCCGTTTACACACTGGACGACACGGTGTCGTGGATGAGAACCAATGCTGCCAAATGGAACCGCTTCACACTCACCGACACATGCCGTTGCCGGTGCCGACAGTAATGGTCTCCACTTATGAAGTAGTCATAAGCATTTATAAGTACTATAGTTATGAAGTAGTTCTATTTTCAGCCTAAGCTTTCTTTATTATCATTGTGCAGTTTCTGATTTATTATAAACTAGATGCTACACCCGTGCTTTGCACCGGGGAAAAAAGTCGGTGTAGAAGGTTTTATATCATGAAACATTAAATTACATTACATTACAATTACATTGAATTACTAAAATAAAATTAAACATTAAACAATATTTTTTTTTAGGTGGAAAATAGAATATTTACTTTCCTATTAACTACACTATTTTGAAACTTGGAAATAATAGAAATAGCCCGACATGAAGTGAAAATTAAATAATTTGCAAAATAGAGCTTCCAATAGTACCTTAAAAATTAAGGTACTGGAAACTGATTTATTGATGGAAATTAAAAGAAATCTGCAAAATACTAATTTTCAAAGCGTGTGGATAATAATCAATATGAACTAATGTTGAAAGTGTTGTCAAAAAAATTTAATCAGTCTTGGATTCGAACTCGCGAATTCTTACGTTTTGAAGCGTGTGAATGTGAATACAATATTAATCAATGCTGAAAGTCAAAAAAATTTCACCCCGGTCGGATTCGAACCAACGAATTCTGGGTGAAAAGCAGGTTTGCTAGCCAATAGACCAACGCGACGTTCTCCTAGAATAATAATTTTTCAGCATATTCAACTGCACATGGCTTTCAAATAGGAGCATTATTGTTGGGACAATCAATGGATGTCAAGTTTGATAGGTTAGGTCTGTAATTTTACTAATTATTTATTATTTATAACAACTATTGAAATATTTAAATAGGCCTATGTCCTTCCTTGGTATACAGACAATCTTTATGCAAAATTTCAGCTTTATCAGTCAAGTATTCTACGCGTGATGGATGTACAGACAGACAGACACCATCTCATTTTTATAATAGTATAGATGACGATGTTCAACTGAACTGCATTTTATAAGATTTGTATTGCGTTGAATAAAAATATGATTGATTGATGCATAAACATATTGAACCATACCTGATCCATGCCTCTTCCTCTTCCACTTTGGCAAGAAATTGTTGATAAGTGAGGGATTCTTCCAGTTTCTGTCCTCGTGTGGCAGCCAAATGCTTCAATTCGGACCACGCCTGGTTCAACAACTTCAACCTCTGAAAAAGTAGATCAGTACTTAGATAAAGCTGTTCAGAGAAAGTTGATTTTATTACATCATTTATTTAGGCTATATACGGTTGGACGTAAAAAATATAATATTTTTTGTCCTAATCCTGCTTTCATTAATCATTTTTTAATATTATTTTTAATTTCCAAGTACGTACTTAGAACTTATAGCCTTGATTAATTCGATTGGATACCAGTTGCCCGACCCTACCAGTTGACAGACCAAAGAAAACTTTACGATTTAACCTAGCCTTTGTTTTGGTCGGGCAACTGACGGATAGGGCTACTGGTAACCCGCCTTGATTGACGATCAATCAATCAATATTCATCACCATCGGCCTATCGCAAAACTTTATCTGTTACTGTATAAGATTATAATAGTTTAATGTTAATGTATAAGTTATATCTGTATTATAAGATCTGTCAATTAATTCAATATAAGACCTTTGAACTACTGTATTTTTCTCAATAAAAGATTGATTAAACTATTTATTCATAAGCAAAACGAAGAACAGTTGATCGAATAAAGTGTTTGTAAACTAAATGTAAAAAGGATCAGAAAACTAATTTTAAAATTCTACCAGCTTCGCACGATCCTAAACCATGAAACTTTAAAAAGTTTATTATTCCTTAGTAGAATCTATTTTAAGATATAACGTATGTTAGGGGAACTAAAAATGTATTACATTCATATTGAACCTTTATTTGTAACTCAGAAACGTATACTTGAAATAATACAATTCAAAGATAACCAGTTTCCAACAATTCAACTATTGAAAGAAAGTAAAGTACTCTGCGTTAACTTTTTATTCAGGCGGCGCTCTCATACATGAAGAAAAGACAAACAATTTAGATTTGTAGATCACATTCATCATACTAGGTTAAGAAAGTGTAAATATTATTATTCCTAGAATGAACACGGCATTTGGACAAAGATAGTTTATTTACATAGCACCAAAAATGTATAACATTATTCCTGAAGATAATCATCAAAGTAGAAAAAATTATTTATCAGTTCAAAAGAAAAGTAATAAATTGGATGATAGATCAGGAAGTAACGCAATTTGAAAATTCAGTATGAGTTTAAATTAATTAATTATTATATTTTTTGTTTGCATTTATAATTTTTTATATTATTATGGTATTTAAATAATTATTATTAAGCAGCTATTTTGTACAACTCTAGGTAGTTTCTTAATTTTTTTCACTTTTACTGCTTTTGTTTAATTATATATGCACTAACACATCTAACTTCATTCTTGAAAAAATTCTAACAAGGTATTATTATATGGTATTTAAAAAAGATACTATTAACAAACAAGCAACACTTAGTATTATTTTATAGTGGGGTTTCTAAAGGTGAATTATCGATATAACATATTCTATATTTATTAAATTAAACTATAAGGATTTTGTGATGATTAATAATTTTGATTTGATCTTTTTATTTTGATTTATACCTATTGGAAAATATGTTAAAATTTGTCATATAAAGCTAAGGGAGAGAGGTCCGTGAAGTAGGTCCTAACCAAGGTTAGCATATCTACTAACCTTGGTTATCAGTAGATCTACAAGAATGGGTGGTGTGAATAAAGTTGAGTCAGCTGATTATCTCATATTTTTGACTCACCACTCGGGATTCCTATTTGATGTGAATAAAAATTTAGTCAATCACAGCTGTTTCTAACGCCTTCCTATCGGACTCCCGTCGACTCCAGTCACTCAACAGAGTCCACTCACTCAACTTTATTCACACCACCTATTGACTCGAGTCTTAACAATGGGTACATGAAATTAAAAGATGTTAAATTATTCCTTTCAAAGGAAACTTGTGAGTATAAATGCATGAATAAATAGTTTACCTGTTCGATTTCGGGTACACCCAGATTGGAGACATCCATAAGTTTTTCCCCGGCTTCCTGGACTGCCTGTATGGCTGGCTCATGTGACGCCAGCTCAGCTTCCAGCCGCTTGTGCTTCTTCTTCAGATTTTGGACACCGGTCAAGTCTCTGCCGTAGTCGTCCGAGCCAACCAACAGCTTCTTCTCCCTGAAAAAATAATTAAAGAGTAATTTCCATTGAATTTTAGATAAAAATGATACATTTATTCTATTGATTATTTTGTATGTACAACTGATATACGAAATCCAAATACTTTTCAATTATTCCAGTATTAGCAGGTTGCCCAATTCAAGAGAATCTGGGACGTGTAAATAAAAGGTATTTTTTAATTAAATTTTTTGTGATTCCGACTTTTCTTCTTTTATTTCATCTCTTTTTTCACCTCATTCTACTTCTTCATTTTCTTCTCCTTTTTCTACTTCTTCATTTTCTTCTCCTTTTTCTCTGTTCCTCCAACTTCTTCTGCCTGATTTTTCTCCTACCTCATTTTCTTTTTATTCTACTTCTCAATTTTCTTCTTCTACTTCCTCATTCTATTCTTCTTTTTCATTTTCTTCTCTTCTTCTTCATTTTTTCCTCCTTCTACTTCCTTATCCTATTCTTCTCCTTTTTCATTTTCTTCTTTTTCTACTTCTTCATTTTCTTCTCTTTCCCTAATTACTTCTTCTCCTTCTTCTACCTCTTTTTTCAACTACCTCTTATTCTTCTATTTCACTTTCTTCTTGATCCTCTCCTTCTTCTTCATTTTTTCCTCCTTCTTCTCTATTTTCCTTTTCTACTTCCTTATTCTATTCTTCTCCTTCCGTTTTTTCTTCCACATTTGTCGCCTCATTCTCCCTGCTCTCCCAGTTTAATCCCGTATTCTTCCTCCTCTTATTTTTTCTTCAAATCTGTAGAGCGCTAGTTTCTTCGACAGAGGACAGTATAATAACTTTTTCCTACAGCTGCTCGTAAAGTAGTTATTTACGTACTGAAAACTAATTGTAAAATACCTCTTTACTGCTCCGCAAGCGGTAAATACTTTACGCTCGCCAGCTGTTTTCTTTACGCTTCTGTTTTGATTTTGATGCCTTCTCATTGGTGGATCACTGAATCCGTAAAATTCACATAACCTCAAAAAAGTCGAACGCTAACCAAATCCGCGCACGGTCTGTGATGTTACAAACTTCAAACTTTTATTGTGTTGGAATCCAGAACTGCAGCTGTAGGAAAAATATTGTATGTATTTCGCGCGTGAAGCTTCTTTATCGCTCTCGCAAAGTTACTGCGCTCCGCTGTGCGTCGCGCAGTAAATGTTTTGGCTCGAGCGATAAAGTCGCGCTTCACGCTCTTAACACTTAAATAACTATTATACAACATTGCTCTAGAAAACTTTAATTGGAACAAACAGATTTTCATTTCTATTGAATGAAATAATTTATCCCATCTGGAGTTTTTTTTTCGGAGGATGAAGCCCACATTGTTCTGAGACCTGTACGTGGTTAATAAGTTGGATGATGATGATGATGATTGATGATTTGGACCTACAGTTTTAGGTGGGATCCGAACCACCGGGGAAGTGATTTTACAGCAGGGAATAGTCTTTTTTGCTGTCCAATCCAATCGGTCACCCTTACAAAGAGCGCCCAGGATTTTCGTAGCTTATCTCTGATTGAACAGATACCTACTACGGCACTCGGCTATCAATTTCCTGACCAGTTCATTGACAAGAAAAAATATCTGCTATTATTTGATCCATGATTCCTCATCGGTGATATCACTGAAGAACTGGAGGTTTAGTAAACCTCCAGCCTTGTCTGAGGAAGCATTACTACAAAGTGAAATGGTTTATTGGATGTGTAATCCATTCAGTGGCGAAGCTGGAGGGGAATCTGAGACTCCCCAAAATAAATATAAATAATAATTTTTTATAAGCATTCATGTTCTGCTACAAATTTGAAAGAGAACCGAGAATCTAAGTACCCAACTGCCTGACTTCCTCTCGTTAGGCTCTGAGTACTGAGTGAGGCTCTGAAACGCGAGACTCTGACTTCCTATGTGTTGGGCGGAGCTATTAGGATAGTTGCTATGGCAACGTGACGTCACGCCATGTAACCTGTTTCATTCAGTAGCGTGGCCAAGAGTCTAGACTCCAGGCTCTGGTTTCTAGTGTGTTGTGTTGCTTCTGCATACTGTGTTGCTTTCTTCATGTATTGTTAGATACAGTTGCATATTATACAGCATAAAAACAGCTTAGTATATTTAAGCAATGAATGAATGTAATGATTTTGTCACATATTTGCTTCGAACTCTGTTTTCTTCTTTTTTTTTGAAGAAAAATGTGCTTTGAAAGGCGGTAATGGAAATTAAAAAAAAAAATATTGAAAAATTTAAGGTGAGCTTGAAAATTTCTAGACTCCCCTAGTAGTTGGAGATAGCTTCGCCACTGAATCCATTGGCAAAACTGTACTCACTTGATCCACGATTCCTCATCGGCGATATCTCTGAAGAACTGGTGCAGCGTGTTGGCCTCGTTGAGCCTGGCCTGGCGATGGGCGGCCAGATTCTTGATTCGTTCGTAGCGTTCGTTGATCGACTGTCGCTTCTCCTGAATGCTGGCCGCGTCGAACTGTCCGCTCTCAATCAGCGAATCAGCCTGCGAATTCATGTCTGCAAACAACAACAAAATCACAGCAATTAATACTGACTGCTAACAGCAATTTCAATACTATCCCACTAAAGGAAACAGTACTAATAATAATAAATAATGAGCGTATGGCAATTATTGGTGGGGAGTCCCTCACGGGTAATTCCACCTCGATGTTTGAGCCGTTACGGGGAGCATGGTAGACCTACTATTTAAGGTGGGCTCCGAACCACCAGGTAAGTTATGATGAAGCTTATAACATCAAATCAATGAAGCACGGTCGCCCATCCAGTCTTGAGCGCACGTGACTGAACATCACGATTGCTCACCGCGTGGCCAATTACCACCTAATAATTATATAATGAATATCCTAATTAAAATCATAATTATCCACCTAATTATATAATGAATATCACAACAAACAAGAGTTTTTGTAAACAATATTTATTGAATATTATACTTTCTTCTACTTCCTCTTCATACCCTACTATTCCCTATCAACTTTTCCATTCCCATCAAAACTCATCTTTCCTTACTATCTGATTTTTTTTTCTCATCCAATTCCAGGAATTTTTCTTCTTATAATTATTATATATAGCTTTGTTTTTTTTTTTTAATTTTACAGATTATTATATTTTATGATTATGTTTATATACTATGAACATAAATGGTATTTACTGTTTAGTAAAACTTACATTTTTTGATGCATTCATTTCATTCTTCTTGTTTCTTTGTTTTCTACATTGATTTTGTGTTTACTCAATCATTTATTCGCTAAAATACAAACATTCAAACATCCCGCTGTAAGCATCTGCTGTGAAACCTTACACAGTTGAGCGGGATGTTTGAGTGTTTGTATTTTAGCGAATAAAAGATTGCATTTTCAACAGTAGAACACAAAGAAACAGGAAGAATGAAATGAATGCATCCAAAAATGTAAGATTTACCAAACAATAAATTATGTTCATAGTAAATGAACATAACTTGCAATAACAACATATCTTATATTCGTGAAAAGTATCTGAAACATTTCAGGACCTGAATCCCATCTTCAGTGAAAAGTGAATACATAAATAACAAACTTTATGTGCAGTCTCAATGCCACAAATGGTCTGAAAGCTTTCGACTACAAAAAATCTGAAGTCAAAAGAACAGAACCTAATAAACTTTTTCCTAACCAATGAATACAATTTTTCTGCAATTGACCTGCATTTCTACAGGACAATCAACAACCTTATTTCACCATCCTTGGTATCCAGTGGTCAGCATCAAACGATTGCTTCAAGTGATAGCCGCGAGCCGTAGCAGGTATCTGTTCAATCAGAGAGATAAGCTGCGTTCTCGTAGGTCCCGTTTGTAACGGTGACCGATTAGATTGGCCAGCAAAAAAGACACTGTTCTCTGCTGTAAAATCACTTCCCGGTGGTTCGGAACCCACCTTAAACTGTAGGTCCAACTCATCAATCACCATCATCCAACCATTACCCACGCACAGGTCTCAGACCTATGTGGGCTTCATCCTCAAAAAAAAAAAAAAAAAAAAAAAAAAAACCTCAACCTACCCCATGATGTCTACGTGATAAGCACAAGACTCAAGTTGACTACAGTAACATACGGAATGAGTTGTTCTCCGTATCTTGCTATTAGAACTCTCCATCAACTTGCTACTGAAGAAGGTCACTCCTATCCAGAAGCTGCTGAAATTCTGCGTTCTCAAACCTTTGTTAATGACATCATTGCTGGTACCGACTCTGAAGGAGATGCTCTAAGACTACAACAACAACTGATATCACTCCTCAAATGTGGTGGATTTGAACTACGAAAATGGACTTCATAATAGTATATTGTTTTCATAATTTACCGAATCTAGCAAATAAGAAAATGAATAAGAATCCATATTTGAATCTCTCTACATTACACAGACCTTGAGGTTCGAAATCAGCAAATAGCATAAGGTGTGATAGTATTCACAATCATTATTACAACCAAAAAAATCATCTGGCGAGTATGACCAAAACCTTTAGAGAAATTCAAGCTAGCTTGAACTGATTCAAAACGTTCGGAGTTTCACCTTACATAAATATTATCACATATTAATCGAATACAGCATCATCTAATAATTATTTTTTACCTTTGATACGATCGTCATGAGCATTGATGTCGGCTTCAACCAGCTGATGCTTCTTGATCAGATTCTGAACAGAGGCCAAATCTTTTCCGGAGTCTTCAGAGGTGAGCAGACTCTCCACTTCTCCCAACCAAAAGTCCAAATCCTTGACGGCTGCAATGTAGGTTCGCTGCTTGTTGGCTTCCTTCAGTTTCAATGACTTTTCAGTTGTCTTATGGGTGAGGTATTCCCATTGGTCTGCAATGGATGCCAGGCGAGCCTGTAAAACATTGAAAATTGATTAAAAATATACAGTAGTATTATTCCTTTTATTGCCATTATTGTGAATAAACCCTACATTTCTTTATTCTTTTTTCTTTGGAGAATGAAGCCCACATAGGTCTGAGACAAGTGAGTGGGTAATGAGTTGAATGATGGTGATTGATGAGCTAGACCTACAGTTTTAGGTGGGTTCCGAACCACCGGGAAGTGATTTTACAGCAGAGAACAGTGTATTTTTTGCTGACTAACTAATCGGTCACCCATACAAAGAGTACCGAGGAGAACGCAGCTTAACTCTATCTGATTGAACAGATAACAGCTACGGCTCACGGCTATCACTTCCCTAACATTAGATCTTGAGTGAACAAAAAATGTAATGTATTATTCTTTTGATTTTCAGTATTGTGGATAAATCCTATATAGCTCTCGAATTCTCTGTAAACAATAGTGACAGAAAAATGCCACATCTAGCCATAAGAAACAAACAGGTCTCTTATGCGTCAACACGAAAAGTTTGGAGCAATAAAACTGTAATAACAATAAAATAACGTAATAACCGCGAATTTTATTTTCTTTTTCGTGGTAAAGATGCCAACATGAGTCCGAGACTTGTGCGTGGGTAATGAGTGGATGATAATGAAGGATGGGTACCAACAATTTTAGGTGTTCTCCGAGCTACAAGGTAAGTAATAATAAAGAGGATGACTTCATGTTATAAACTCTAATGTATGTATTTCAGATTTACTATTGTGTAGCATTATAATTAATTGATTGACGAAATTGCTCTTCTTGAAGAAAATGCAATAAACATGTTTGATTAAATTGATTATTATTTGCCGGTCACCATTCCAAGCGCTCATGACTGAACATTACGATCGCTCTGACAACGCGCTCGGCAAGCGACCTAATTGAAACACAATTAAAAATATGCTCAATTAACTACTACAAATATACGTTTGATTACAACATACACTATGAAAACGATCTCAGTATCTCTGAACTTGTAGGAAGAAGCTTTAACTAAGCAAATTGCAAAGGGAAGTGATAGCGATAAGTATCTGTCCAGTCAGATAAGGTAAGTCACGAGCAGCTGTGTGCTTTCTGAAAGGGTGACGAATTGGTTTAGCCAGCAAAAAATACTCTGTTCTCTGGTTCTCTGCTTTTTAATCACATCCCGGTGATTTAGAGCCTACCTAGAACTGTGAGTCCAACTCATCATCATCATCATCATCATCATTAGTCTAAGCGGGGAAATATATTTCCTTGATTGTTTTATGTTTTGATTTATTGTATTTATTGTGGAAATAAAATAAATTGAATTGAATCATCATCCAACTCATTACCTATACACAGGTCTCAAATCTGTGTGGGCTTATCTCCAAAAATAAAATGGTAGTATCATCATTTCAACTACTTACAATCGATTAACTTATTATAAAGTCAGAATAATAAATCATTTTTTAGGAGAAGTAAACATATTTCGAATCAGATGAAAAATGATGGTGAACATGTAATATCTAGATGACCATTCGGCCCAAGAATTCAACCTACTTGTTTTATAGTTTATTTAATTGTTGGTCACTCGGGTTATCGAGCCAACCTTTAGTTTTATAGTTTATTTCTTTGATAAATAAATTAGTAATCATTACTTATTTATTTTTGATTGAAAATGAGTAATTAAGATTTACTAACCTGTACAGCTTCTTCTGATCCGGCGCACTGATGTGTGTCGATGAGGTTCTGTCCCATGGCCAGCACACTCTGAATACGGTCAGCATTGGCAGCCAGCTCGGCCTCGAAAGCCTGGTGCTTCTGGTGTTTCGACTGAATGTTTGCTGGATCCTACAAACAAACAACATGAGAATTAATATAATTTCATAAGGTTTCTTTACGATTTAGATAAGTGCATCAAATAAAGATAATTGGAAGATCTTGAAAATGACATCAAAATAAAAAGAAGTCATCAGATATCATATCACACCAGATAAACAGAATTATACGAACGATTGTTTACTGTTCCATTCCACAATGAGGTCAATTTTTTATACAGTTCCATAATTTCTTTGGTAAATAATATTGTACCATTTTTTATTCTCAACTTTATAATTAAGAAACATAAAAAAAATTCCGACTCGGATTTAGAGGCTGACTCATCTAAATAAGACTTCTTTATATGTTTCCTTGGCTATTGGATGTGTATAAATGTAAAGTACTTGTAATGGAAATAGATTAGTTATCTAGTACAAAAACAATCAAGAAAATATATAACAAGCTGTTGCTCACAACACTATTCCCTTCACAAATTTTCAAGTGAATAGTTGAGTTCCTGGGAGCCTTCTCATTTACCGGAGCCTTCTCATTATACATGGCTGGAAAAATGAATGTAGAAATTCAACTCCAGTTGTACGAAATTCATTTCTGCTATAGCCTTACACCCTAGACCTGAGCCCTGAATATAAAGAATTCTGTTATTAATTTATAAAATTATAGCTAGTTTAATAAGACCAATCAATTTTACCACCACAACACTTTTCAACATTTATAACTCCTATAATATTTTCATAATTTTTCCTAATAAGTAAACTCTGCAATAAGCTTTTAATTTGATGCTACTGTGATCAAAGAAGGTTCTCTTGTTCAAATTTGAAACATTATCGTGGAAAATTAATTTTTATGCACAGTACATAAATATAATAGAAATCAAAACTGGAGCCTTTTGGTTTAAACCCTGCCAGTCATGAAAGGTTTGTGAACAATTACTTTTCAATTTAAAAAAATTGATAACGTACTCATTATATATTGTTTTTATTGAAATATAACGATTTATAATAAAATAGGAAACAAATAAATCAGAAATGATCTTCAGCTCGTATGTTCTACAAACATTCAATACATATTTTCTATGATGCACAGATAGGTAGGTAGTAAAAGCACAGACTAAAGAATATTAGATAAAGTATAGATTTAATATTCTGAGGTAAATTCCAAGAGATCGGTTGATTTAAATCGCGATTCACATTAGTTATTATTTAAAAATTATAACTTTAACATGTTATATTAAATGAATGACCAATAAAAATAGAATAGAATGACTTTTTTATTTGTTGACGTGGCGAAGTTTGGACAGTAATGTCCACTCTACCACTTAACTATGAAGAAGATGGAGGAGAAAAGAAAAGGTAGGATAAGAAAAAATTAAAATAATTAAATTAAATTTGCAGATAGGTTATTAAACATTTTAAATAGATTGAACTGACTCGTGCAACCTTCTAGTGTTGTATTATTGTCTATTTTAATTATTGTAATGCATGTGTGAACTGATTGGTTAGTTCCAGTAATATAATAAAATGAATTTCCTTCAAATACCTTGTAGCTCTCCTCGGTGGCCAGCTGTAGTTTTTCTGCGATCCAATTTTCCATTTCGTCGGCGTCGCGACTGAACTGCTGCAGCGTCTGCGACTCGCCAAGACGCGACCGCTTCTCGATGAGGGCGTCCTTCAGGTGACGCCACCTGTCCAGCACCTGGCGACGCTTGTCGTCGATCTGCTGCGACGCGTAGTGCTTGGCCGCCATCAGCTGATCGGCCAGTGTCTGCAGAGCGGCGATTTTCTCTTCCTAAAAACAGTAACAAAACATCTCGTCAAGTAGAGCAGCCATTTTCACTTCCTAAAAACAGTATCAAAACATTTTTGTCGTTCAACATTCAAATTCAATGGTTAGAACGTTTCTTCACATATCAATTGAAACAAGTCAACTAAACTGCGGCAAGAAATTGATTCACAATTCTATTCATTTACAATAGTATAGTTTATACAACGATTGTATTATGACTGCCTTTACGCCACAAGTGAGATGAAAGTTGAGACATGAGTCCAGAGAGTGCACTAAACATCTTACGAGTGAGCTTTTAAGCCACGAAAATTACATCTCACTTATGGCTTATAGGCTAAATACAACAGTTTCATATACTACTTAATCTACGAAACACCAATATACAAACAATACAAATTTACAGTTTTATTTACTTTGAATAATTGGATTGTGTTAGTACTTCTTTTACAAAGTGTAATTCTAAATTAATATTCTAGAATTGGAAAGAATTGCACATTGCTCTTCAGAGTGAAAAATTGGCATAACCTAACATTTAAATTCTTCAATGTTGTAAATTTGCGAAGAAAGCAGTTGTGGGCGAAAGCCTGTTGTACCTTTGATTTATTGCACTTTTGTCATGAATAAATAAATAATTTACTCAACCTTGCTTAACCTTACTCAACCCAATGCTTATCTATCATGAGGTTGTGGTTTGACTTGAATCCTACATTTTCGGCTCCAAAATCTCTAACAAAATTCAAAATTATATTCACTTTCTTTGGACTATTGGACAGTTTTAGTGCTTCGTTTTTAAAGTGAACATCTAAATTAATATTCATGCTTTGGAAAGAATCCGGAATTGTACTTCAAAGTGAAATTTCCAATTGAACTTGGGTCATAACCTAAAATTTGGATTTTTTAGTTGAAAATTTCCAAAGAAAGCAGTAATGGGCTGTGCCTGTTGTTAATTTACTTGATTGTGTTTTGCAATAAATAGATAAATAAATAATAATAATAAGCGTATGGCTTTTAATGGTGTGGAGACCCTTACGGGTAGTTCCACCTCGACGTTTGTGCCATGTTACGGGGAACATGGTGGACCTACTATTTTATGTGGGTTCCGAACATATGCTTATAATCTAGAATGTTATATTTGTTAACGATCACCTTGAAACTCAACAATTTCAAAAACTGAATTTGATTTCGAAATGCTCAAATCAGCTGATTTATTCTATTTTATTTCATTATAACTTTGCTGGGTGGTGCCAAGAAATTTTTATTTTATTACGCAATTGTTTGATAAATTTTCTTATGTACATTGTATTAAGAATCCGTTTATAGATTTTTTTTAATTTGTTTTTTATTGGCAATAAAGATGTATTGTACAACATTAACTGGAATGAAAGCTGGATTCTCATTGGTGTGAAGCCTGTACTGAAAACTGACGGCAGAGTTGTCATAGTTATAGGAGTAAATAATAATAATCCGGCATGAATTAAGTCAGCTGTTATGCCGTGACTCTCTAACCTCTAATAGCTACTTTTTTTATAAGCCCTCATTGGAGCAAATCTAGTCGAAATTGGTAAGATCATTTTCGGAAACGTTTCTTCTGTGCCCAATATGTTTTCATTATCTCGGATCTCTGAAGTCTCTGCTCATCTGTGATGTTGTAATTTCTCTGTTTTGGAGTTTTGATTTTTAATTGAGTTCTCATTTTTAAGAAACAATAGCTACTTTATAAGATAAACAATGTTTTTTATATAATCGATACAAATGTCGCAGGGCGTATGTCATACTCTTCTTTTTCTGTTTTATGAAAACCCTGTATTGGCGATACTTTAAAATAAACCAATGTAAATACTGACATGAGCATTGATGGCCTTGTCAAAGTCCTCGTGCTTCTTGATGAGTGCTTCGACGTTGTCGCCCTTTGAGTCGACCTCTTCGGCGGCCAGGAACGCCTCTCGGGCCGACATCCAGTTCTCGGCCTGCTCGCAGTCCCTGTAGAACAGCTGCAGCTCCAGACACTGGTCCAGCTGCATCCGGCGAGCGATCCAAGCCCTGCAAACAAAATTACGCAAAATTAAATAAAACATGGATAAAATTAAATAAAACACAATAAAAAATGGAATTGAATCAAAATATTTTTTTTAGTCGGACGATGCCCACATGAGTCTGGTGACTTGTGCGTGGGTAATGAGGTGAATGGGAGAATTCATGGCTGCAGGAAACGAAGCCAGCCAGAGCCTTATCTTATCACAGACAAGCGCTCCAACCAACTGCGTTACCAGAGCCGACAAAAAATAATCTATAATAAAACAATATAAAATTGTTACAATAGTAGATAATACTTGGATAGGCCCTATAAAGAAACTAGTAGGTCGTCAGATTAAATTATATCGGGATATTTTTTTATTGCGGATGATGCCCACATGAGTCTTGAGACTTGTGCGTGGGTATTGAGGTGATGAGTGAATGATGAGAAACATCGATTGCTGAATTACATTCGAACCCAAGGCTGCAGGAAACGAAGCCAGCTAGAGCCTTATCTTATCATAGACAAGCACTCCAAGCAACTGCGTTACCAGAGCCGACAAAAATAATGGTGTATAATAAAATAATAATATAAAAAGTTACAATAATAGATAATACTTGGATATAAAGTAACTAACTAGTAGGTTGTCAGATTCAATTATATTGGAATCTAGAATGAAACGTAACCTATTATTGAGAAGTTCTTCTACTTTATTTTTTCTTCTTCTTCTTCTTCTTCTTCTTCTTCTATTCTCTTCCTTTTCCTTCTTCTCATTTATATTACTTCACTTCTTTCTTCTCTTTCAACCACTTTCTATCCTTCTTCTCCTTCTATTACTTATCTTCTTTCTTCTCTTTAGAAAGATACGTGATAGATCTTCCTCGTTCTTAACTTTCCTTCCTTATCATATTTCTACTCATTTCTTCTCCTTCTTTTTCTTTTCTCTTTCTTCTAATTCTTTTTCTCTTCTTTTTCTTTTCTCTTTCTTCTAATTCTTTTCTCTTCTCTTTCTTCTCCTCCCTTTCTCTTCCATTTTATTTTTCTCCTCCCCTCTCATCATCTCGTTCTTCTCTCGCTTTCCTCAATTTTGTTCTTCTTATTTTTTTTTCTCTTTCTCCTTTCTTTCTTTCTTTGCCTTCTCCTTGTTTCATTTCTACTTATTTATTATTCGTTATTGCCCATATATTATTGAAAGATTAATTAGTAAATTCAGCATCAACTTGAAAAAAGATAATTTGAGTGAGAAGTACTTCATCTATAATTATAAAAAATTACAAAAATGATTTTTTGCATTAGAATGGTTCAAAACCTTTGAAATATTGACAAGTGATGAATTTGGGAGTCCACTTAAAACAAAGCAGTAATCAGCTACAAAAATCTGTTCCATAACAATGAATTTTCTTTTTTGAAAAAGATTAATTTAAGTAAATTAAGCATTGCATTTAAAAAAATACAATGTATATATAGATATAAAGTAGAATATATTATTTATTTATAATGTATAAGAGTAGAGTATCCATCTATTTACATGGAATTATTAAAATTGCATTACGAAGCTTTATCAGGGTTGCCACTCTAAATCCATGAACAAATTCAAGGTTTTTTCAAGGTTTTCAAGGTTCAAATACATTTACTTTCACGATCAGAGAACAGTTGCCGACCATGCCACATAAATAAAAAAGGCATGAATGAAGACCCCCTAGAAGATTCCCGGGTGCATTACTTCGTCAAATTTATATTTTTAATATTTAAACTTCACCTACTTCTACTAAAAACATTTTAAAAGAGGAAAGTACTTTCAAATTTATTCTTTATTCTGTATGGAAATGAATAAATACAACTAAGTATGCCACATAAATAAAAAAGGCATGAATGAAGACCCCCTAGAAGATTCCCGGGCGCATTACTTCGTCAAATTGATATTTTTAATATTTAAACTTCACCTACTTCTACTAAAAACATTTCAAAAGAGGAGAGTACTTTCAAATTTATTCTTTATTCTGTATGGAAATGAATAAATACAACTAAGTATTGACAGGGGTTATTGCTGACACTAAATTACACCAACTTCAGATGGAAATAAAAAACATGCTTATAATAATTAAAGTTTGTGAACATATAAAAAATACTCAATATTTGGCTGCTTCATGTCAATGGAATTCATCAGACATCACAATTTGTTCCTTTTCGTATAAGTTTAATAAAACACTGATAATGGACTAAAGTTTCTATGTGAATTATAAAAGGTAGGCTATCAATTTTTCAAAGATAAAGTAGATTAGAAGCAGTATAATGTACACGACGAATAAACAGTTATTTTTGATTAAAAAAAGAAAGAAATGCAGTAAACTATAAAACATTCGGAATTATTTACAAAAACATCAAGAAAATCTATATTATTACTTTTTAATTTCTTGCCAATTTCAACTATTTTCTCGTCTAATTCCGCTGCTCTCTTTCTGGCATCAGATAATAATTTAAGTTTTTCTGCTTCCAGTTTCTGTTTCTCTTTAGCAGCTTCCTTCCTTTCTTTTTCTGCATCGACCTTCTCTTTCATTTCTTCTCTTTTCTTGGTCAAATTCTCGGAGTATCGTGCATGGGAGTTTTTGGCCGAATGCATTATTAATTCAGTGGTGATTTCTAATTCATCAACTCCTCCCGCTGCTGAGACGCCGTCACACACCTTTCTCAAAGCAACCAAACTTTCCTCTTTCAAATTTTCTATAATGCACTGTTTATTCACAGAGAATCCCCTTTCTACAGATGCGTTGCCATGCGACAGTATGAGGATGAGCCCAATAAATTGTCTCAACTCTTCAAACTCCTGTGTACTTTCTGCATTCAATATTTCTGTGAATAAATCATCAAGGCGTTTTCCGTTTTTTCTATTTATTTTGCACTGCTGTAGAACATGTTCCTTGGAAAAAAGTGTCAGGTACTGTCGCTTTATAATATCAGCCTTGATGCCCGATAACCATTTTTTTGCAACAAGTTCTTCCAGACAAGCTGTTAATGGTTTCTCTCCAGCTCTCATAGTAATCACACTTGGATCCAGACATGTGATGGCTTTGGTTAACGGATACTTATTAGGTGCTTTTTCTAATAATTTAGTAATCATTGCAAGCACACAATCCCTGATATCCCTCTTCAAGGAAATTTTCTCCAAATCGGAAGTGGTTCCGCATGACCTTAGGGCATCTTTAGTGGCAAACCCGATATCAATATGTTTCACTGGAATGAGATTGTCTGGGGATATGTTTATCTTTTGAAGTCGTCCACTCACTTGATCAAGATGTTCTTTCTTAACTACCTTTTCTGCAAGACTCAAAACAATTGAATTTATCTCGTGGTAAACTAGAGGCGCCATAGGGGCATCTGTTTGAAATTCTCGGAGGAATTTTTCAAATAGATTACACATTGACATGAAGAACGCCAATTTTGGTAGCAACAGTTTATCTTTCAAACTATCTTTCACTACAAAGAAACTTTTGCAGCCCGGCTCCTTTTTATCTTTAATTACACCGTCTATATACTTTTTGACTGAAGGCAATATATCTACAGCTCTTTGTGCAACACGACCACTCTCAACCCACCTGACAGCACAGAATTTTAGTGGGAACACTTCATTTGTTGTGTAACGGATGAAGTCCGCCCTACGTGCTGGAGAATCTTTGAATAAATTGTAGAGAGCCCATAGAAAGCCGACAACTTCCCATTTTGTAGCATTCATTCCGGTTTTAAAAGCCCCATGGAGAGTGTGGAGCCCACAACTACCAATGTTGAGCAGCACGTGCGAGTGTAAGTCTGATATTACAGCTTGAAGTTCGTTAAAAAGTTTCAGGTTAACATTGGGACCGTCCATGGATAATTGTAATACTTTACCCATGATATTAGGGGATATGGCTTTTTCAATTTCCTGAAGAAGGTCTTCTGATCTTGAATGCCCCAAAAATATTGACGCGTAATACCTTGTTTCGACATGGTTAGTAACTGTATTCCACGAACGAATATGTATGTCCATTTGTTGTCGCTGACTAACTTTATTTAATGATTCATCGAAGCACAGCACAATGTGGGAAGATTCTTTAAATTTTTTGAATAGTTGTTTTTCAAAATATGGAGCTAAACCATAAACTACTAAATACCCGACTTTAGTACGATCCAGTTTCAGTTTGGAAGCAATTTCACTATCTGGGAATTGGTTTTTGAAACTATTTGCACACCGTGCTGCAACAGTGAAGGGAATGTGGTTAGCTACTGTTTGTAGACACCAATAAACCTCAGACTTTGTAACCGACTCAGCAATAAGGTATCTTTTCACTGAAGAAGGGGGCCGTGATACTGAAGCAGGCATTTGACTTGGCTGAATGTGATCATTATTCGAACTACTACAGGCGCTAAATGGATAGAAACACCATTTAATTTATTTTTTCATGTTGACATATTCAAATTCAATTATTGTGATGAATTCGTAGTTTTTAAGGTTTGTACCTGAAAATCAAGGTTTTTTCAAGATTTTTTCAAGGTTCACCAAATTCAAGGCTAATTCAAGGTTTTCCAGGTTTTCAAGGTTGGGTGGCAACCCTGTTTATAACCATAATATATTCTTGCAATAAAACGATTCATAACTATTGGGTATCGATAATTATAGAGATGATTAATTACTAATTCAACGTAAATTTATAACCACTTAATTATAATCAAAATTAAATTAAAATAAATTTATAATCAAAAGCTATAACATAAATTCATAGACAAAACACACAATCAACCTTTGTGTATTCAAACGAGAAGAGATGGAAAAGCAGTATAATTCCACATGATTGGAAAAAAGTAAGTTAAGTAATTAAGTAGTTAATAAAGTCTGTTAAGTAATTATACATGAATTAAAAAAACTTACTTCTCAAGTTCTTGGCGAGCTTCGGTCATACTTTCAAGTTTTTCTTGAATTTCAACACTGGCATAATGTCCCGACTGCAGCAGTTGTTGGCCAAATAATTCGAATGCTTGGAAGGTTCCAGATCTTGCATCGATTTCCGTACGATGTTCCTACGATAATCGAAAAAATAAATAATTACTAATTGACAGTATTTAAGTCATGGAAAACGGCTCAATTTTTGTACAGATCAAAACGAAAACCAAGTAGAACAAACCATGCTGAAATTCATTGAAGCCACAACAAAATTGAAAATTATTTTTAAAATTTTCCTTTACAGGTTGTAAAAGATAAAAGTATGAATCAATTTAGAAGTTTGACATAGTTTTGAATACAATTAAAAATAATTTTATAAATGTTCATTCACAGACTGTCATTACTTAAATACTGAATATATAATATACGCTTACTCGTATTAAATCATGATTATGATCAATGCATATTGAAATAATAACATTCTGGGAATGAACATTTCTAAACTCATATTTTTATTAGTTGTGCTCAAAACTTATATCATTATCATAAATTATTATTATCATTATTATTATTATTGTTGTTATTAGCTTATTAATATAGCTTATACTTTATTTGTATCTTCCGACTACTAATAGTTGTAATACATTAAAATGTTCTTTTGTTGTAAATTTATTTATTTGAGAATAAACTATCTATCTATCTATCTATGTATTATTATTATTATTATGAATAATACAGATTTTGTAAGCTCTACGTTGCTAATATTCACGGTAGCTGTTTTACAACCATTTAGACAGAAAGGATGAGTTTCCAATTTTTAAGAACTAAACAAAAAAAGTCCTGCAAGGTTATTTAGTTGAAATTTTCTCAACCCCAAGTAAAATCTGTCCGAGTAAAGCCAAAAAAAATTTCCCAAAAAGTTACAGCATTTTCTTTTGATTCATGAGATTCATTGTTTCATATTTTTTACCCTTGTTTGAAAGATTCATCCATTTTCGTATAATTTTTTCATTCATTAATCACAAAAAATTGAAAATAATTTTCTTACTTCAACTTTTCAATATATTACAAACTTTTTCTAATCCTCCTTTGTTTTCTCTCTTATTTTGCTGTTAAAATTAGTTGAATTAAAAACTTTTCTTTCGATTTTGAAATAAATTAAACAAGTTTTAAATTCCAATTCCCTACTAACCACCAGAACCCAGAGTAGCAACTAATCATCCTTCCTACAACTTCAAGAACCAGCTATATATTAATCACCATGAATAACTTTGTATTAGCCTTACATGCATATTCATTGCGTATGTGTGTACATGTGAGTGTATGCACATAAAAAGCCACTAATAACAGTACTTTGGGGTACGAATACCGTAAACTTTCATTATGATTTCTGCGCATGTCAAAGTTTAACACACGATAAATATTAGAAAATACTGAAAGTTTATTAGTAAAGGATAATCACAAAAACATAAACAGCGACGGTCATTTATTGAGCTTTATTTAAAAGCATCAAATCACTCATAAAATAACACTCCTAAGTGAAAAACATACTTCAATTTAATTATAGAAACAAAAATTATATGTCGCTTTTATTTTTGTTTCCTGAATTTTTAGTGTTAGATAAACATTTATGGACACCACACAACGCAACAAAAATAGCTGAAATGTTATTTGCACAAATTTAACAGAAAATGAACATAAAATAAATGATAACATAATATTGTTATTGAGAATCCTCTTTTAATCGTACAGTATTTTGAAATTAAGTAAAAGACAAGAATCTTTTCAAAAATTCTATTTTTAACACAAGGTATTTTAAATTTTTAAAATGGACATTACTATTTCAAACAATTTTGTTTTGCTTGTTAAATACACATTATTTTTAATTTTGTAATAAGTTCTTTGGGAATCGAAAATCATTTATTGATAGCCACTATTTTTGGTAGTTTCCTCAACATAGGAAATCAGTCACAAACTATAAAACAAGTGAAATCAGCTGAAATTTCTACACACTATATCTATACATCTTTCTTATTGATTATCTATCTATTTCTAAATCTAACTACTCTATCTATCGGTTCTATTTTAATTATACTCTATTTTTCAGTAATAGTTGATTGCAGTGAACAGAATATTATCGATAATCCTCACAATCCTTTAAGCTTGTGCATTCGACTGGGTTCATATATTTTCTAGGTTTTTTGGGATGGCGAAAATTTATTTATTTATTCATTTATTATACATAGACAATCAGTACAATTGAAAAAAAATTATCTATTGCCACGGACTCATTTCATGTATTTGTGAAATATAAACACCTGGAGTTTGGTCATTATAAAGCAGGTCATTTCTCCTAGAGTTGATATGACAGTTAGATGATTTTTCTATTAAGAAAACAAACTGAAATAAGAGAGTGAAAGTTAATTGCTACTATGGTATTGTTATTGAAAAGGTTTTTTTTCAAATAATACTATATTTTTCAACTATTTATCTATTCCAAATACAATCAAAATGTGTGAGAGGTTGAAGAAATAGTGCTGCTGATAGGGATGCTTGGAGGAAAATCCTCATCACGGGCTGTAGCGTCATACAATAAGAAATACAATCAAATGAAAAGGAAAAGTAAACTTTTCAGCCACATCTCCTTCCTTTACAAAATTTCAACAAAATAATCAAAATCTCAATAGATTATGACTACATGCCTACCAGTGTCTATCTACGATTAGGGAAGTGATAGCCAAGTGCCGTAGCAGGTATCTGTTCAATCAGAGATAATCTACGAAACTCCTGGGCGCTCTTTGAAAGGGTGACCGATTGGATTGGTCAGCAAAAAAGAATATGTTCTCTGAACCCACCTAAAACTTTAGGTCCAGCTAATCAATGACCATCATCCAATTCATTGCCCACGCACAGGTATCAGACCTATGTGGTCTTCATCCTACGAAAAAAATACTGTTTCAAAACAAACAGCTCTCAATAAGTTGTCTACCCACACACAGGTCTCAGACCTATCTGGGCTTCATCCTCCAAAAAAAGATATAGTATTTGAAAATAATTAAATCAACTTTCTATGAGAGATGACCAGTTTAAGAAAAAAATCTCTTCACGCTTTATTTTACCAACGATTGGAATAAATTCTCACAATACATTACATTCCAACTGCTTACTAAATTCAATTTTTTTTTCTTTTTTCAAATGACAATGGCCATCAATCACCATTAATTCATTACCCACGCACACGTCTCAGACTTATGTGGGCGTCACCCTCAAAAAAAATAGTCACCAACCCAGAAATTCATAGAAAAAAATGACAGAAGGTGAATGACCGAAAAAGTCGAGTGCACAACTTTTAGTTTAAATACCTAACAACACAATAAAATATTGAAAAAGTGTGATAAAAAACACAACACAAGAAAACAAACAGAAGTGTTTGGAGTGATAAGCAAGAGTTAGAACGCCAACGCCTGTTAAATTATTTTTAAAAAAATACACACAGATCCGATTTGATTAATCATCACCTGAGGAACCCCATAGTGTGAATCTATCTCGGCACGCTGACTCTATAACACAGGCAACACACTGAATCAACTCCCATTCGTCCTTATCTGATGGGATCTTAGCACAGGCGATTATCGAGACAAATCGGGGATTTTACGAAAAGAACATGCTTGTTTGAAAAAATTACTTTCAGGGCTAACATGGATCACAAAACAACAGGAATGGGAACATTATTATCAACAAAAATACGGAATTAAGCTGGGCATTCACGTTCCAACTTGTAGTACGACTGCTAGTTGGATAGTCGACTCCACCCACGCTCCGACTTGCTATCCAACTAGCGATCCAACTTTAGTCCTAGTCAGCTGTGAACATCGCTCTCGAAGCTGCCCGAAGGTCAAGCATTGAATGAGGTAAGTTGGACGACTCTGATCCGACTCCCCCACTCACACTCCAACTACGTCAACAGTCGGACATTTCAGTCGTCCCTCTACATGTTCCGAGTCGTCCAACAATCTACACTTCCAACTATCCAACAAGCCCATACACGTTCCGATATCGGATCCAACCTTGGAGGTTGGACTACAAGTCGTACTGCAAATCGGAACGTGAATGCCCAGCTTTAGGAAGCATGTTCAACGTTTAGAATAATCATTGTTCGAATGTAAATGCCATAAAACACGCACTGTGCCAAATAATTATGGGTGTGACAAATTTTGGTTCTAACAAGATTATTCAACAATAAAAGTAAATAATGTCGTTGTAGAGGAAAATATATATTGAAGATTAAAATAAGTTTGGTGTAGAAATAACTGGATTGTGATTTCAACAGGAAATGTAAATTCCATAAAAAACGCACTGTGCCAAATAATTATGGTTGAGACAAATTTTGGTTCTAACAAGATTATTCAACAATAAAAGTAAACATTGTCGTTGTAGATGAAAATATAAAATTGAAGATTAAAATAAGTTTGATGTAGAAATAACTGGATTGTGATTTCAACAGGAATTATATGAAAAGTAACATTATAACTGGATTTTGGTTTAAACATGAACCATAAAAAGTGAAATTATAATGTTAAATCTAGATTGAATATTGGAGAAGAAAAAAATTGTAAAAATGTAAAAGATGAAAAATGTAATTGAAAGATGTACAAAAGTAGCTGCATCAAAAACTATTTCAAAATGGAAAATGTTTTCTCCCACTGCTTCGAAATCAAGTGCAAACATGATAGAAATATAACTCTGTATTGAGCACAATTTTATTGAATACTGAATATTACTGTAATTAATGTTTTTTAGCCTCAATTGAAAAGAAAATATATATTTCTAAATAGATTTTCTAAGCTAGACAATAGTATTTAATTTATAAAAGATTATTCAATACTGTTGTCAATATTTGAAATCATGTTTTTCAGTATACTTATTCAAAACAATAGAAAATCTAATATTATTGATCTTAATAACCAACAAAAATTAAAAGCAACATACAGCAAACAACATATATCACTAACCTTCCATTAGATGTTACACCACAACAAATAATACACCTAACAAATATTGATAATATTTTAGAAGATCTGCTTCAACGTCGAATGATGAAACTCTGAACTATTCAAGTCCAACTTATGGATTCACTAAACGCTTTAAAGTTAAAATTTAAGTTTAAAAAAAAAATTAAATATAATCTTTTAATTTTTTTATGAGGAAGTTTGAGCAAACACGTTTGTGCAACCTGGTTGCACAAAAGTTTAAATTCTAATTTAAATTTAAATATTCTAAAGAGATAAGGTCCTTGAATGTAGTCTACTATGATACTCGAGTACAATGATGGCTCGATTGTGCAGTAACAGAAAATTTAAATTTTTTGTGATAATGAAATTAATTTTTCGGCTTTTAATATATTCGATTAAAACATAGATCAAATGATTCGAATAATTATATAATTTGGAGAGTCAAATAGTTTAACACATTATAACTTACTTTTAAAAGTGATTATAATATTGGCAACTCTTACCACGCATATCAGTTTTTTTATTTAAAATGATCTCTTGGTTGAATAATCTAAAGTATTTGATTTATCAATTTTATAAAATAAATAAATTAAAAAACTTAGCAATAATCAGACTGATATACAATGCTTAGGCTGAATCTTTGCTTCAATATTGTATTGAGGTTTGGGGAGGTGCAATGAACTCTCCTATGAAAAAGCTGTTCATTATTCAGAAACATATTATAAGAGCTGCTTTAGGTAGACCTAGACTCTACTCCAGTAGGCTCATTTTCAAGGAACTTCAGGTCTTAACTTCAAGGCAGTTGTACATAAAAAATTGATATTGTTTATAAATTACAATAGAGATGTATTCAGAATAAGACAATTTACTTACAACATTAGACCGTTAACAAATAACATACTCATACCTAACGGGAATAAAAGTATTTGCAGGCACCAAACACATCATATTTGCTTTAAACTATTCAATATCTTACCAACTGAACTATTATCATTTAATAATAAAAAATCATCTATTTTTAAAATTGTAGAATGGGTCAAAGAGAATATCTTCTTTAAAATAGGAAATTTAATCTAGTTTCTTGATCTTATATGTGTTATAGTGTTTATTATCTGTCCTTATTTTTTACTTATGCTTATTTTATTATTTCTTATATCGTAGTTGTAGTGATTTTTACTATTTTGTGTTTCCTTGGTCGGTCTGGCGCTCAAGCTATGCTTTGCTGGGTCGAAATATGGGTAACTAAATAGTCTAGAATCTTAGTTAATATCTTTATTTAAATTGATGTATTTTTGTTTAATTGGGAAATAAATCTTATTCTTATTCTTATTAATAAAGCCATCATTATATACGAGAATAAACATAATGAAATATCTCAATGTGTAACAATGGTGTTGACGATACTAGATGGGATGCTATCTTGCAAAGCCACCATACTTAATTCAACGAAACTACTCTTTACGGAAACGTTTATCCATATGTGCGCGACTTGATGGTCACTCTGTATTATAAATAACCATAATACTGTAGTATAAAATAGGTTTAATTCAATAGACTCGACCAACCTGATGACGTTCAAGCAGAGCCTCGGCACCGGTGACATCCGAGGCGAGTTCGTCGCTGGATACCAAGCCCATCATGGAGTTGATCCAGGACATGAGGTCGCGGTAGTCGCTGAGGAAGCGCTGCAGGTCGTACGAGTCGAGCAGCTTCTCCTTGCGGTTGTTGGCCTTGGCCGTCAGCTGCGTCCACTCTTCGTTGATCTCGCGCTGCTTGGCGTAAGTCTGCTCCGCCGTGTCTGGATGCGTTTGCATCAGCCGATTGGCCGTCTCGTCCAACTGTTTGATCTACAAGTACAGACAAACAATTGATGTAAACATTTCATATCAATTGAAATAGAGACAACATGATCATAATAATAGTCTGTACATGTGAGTATTTAAATAAAGTTATTCAAGCTGAATAAAAGTTCAAATAGTTACTTAGTTAATATATTATTCCGCACTCCAGATTTGTAACCTAACCGTACAAAATAGTGAGCATGTAATACGCAGGTTCTCTATTCTGCATTCAAAAATAGGTTGGCTACACAAAAACACAGCTGTAGTTGTTAAAATCGATTTGATTCGGAGATAGGTTATGTGAGCTACAGCTGACTGTTTTTTGTAGCTAAAGCAGAGTAGCCAACCTATTTTTGAATGCAGAATAGGGAATCTGCGTATTAGGTACTCACTATTTTGTGCTGTTAGGTTGCAAATCTGGAGTGCGGAAATAGCGTTTTTCTGCATCGAGAGAAACAGTTTTTTTCACGAGCCAAAGGCGAGTGAAAAAAGTTTCTCGAGTGCAGAAACAATACTTTGCACTCGTATTACACATTAAATTTTTCCTACAGTAATGTATAAAGTAATTTAAACAGGACATACATAACCTCACAATTCCTCACATAACCTATCTTCGAATCAAATCGATTTCAACAACAACTATTTCACAGCTGAAGCAGAGTAGCCAACCTATTTTTTAATGCAGAATAGGGAACCTGCGTATTACATGCTCACTATTTTGTGTTGTTAGGTTGCAAATTTGGAGTGCGGAAAAGTACATTCCCGCACTGGTGCAGGAATAGACTATTTTGCGTGCTTCAGTTAGTGCAAAAATAGGCACTTTTACGGGTCACTGTAGGAAATAGCTATTTGTGTAACTAGAGTGCAAAAGTACTTTCGCGCACTGGAATTTACTTTCCCGCACTGGTGCAGGAATAAACTATTTTGCGTGCTACAGTTAGTGAAAAAAATAGGCACTTTTTCGGGTCACTATAGGAAATAGCTATTTGTGTAACTAGAGTGCAAAGCAGCGTTTTTCTGCATCGAGAGAAACAGTTTTTTTCACGAGCCGAAGGCGAGTGAAAAAAGTTTCTCGAGTGCAGAAACAATACTTTGCGCTCGAATTACACATTAAATTTTTCCTACAGTAATGTATAAAGTAATTCAAACAGAACAAAACAGGGCATACATAACCTGAAAATTCCTCACATAACCTATCTTCGAATCAAATCGATTTCATCAACAACTACAACAACTATTTCACAGCTGAAGCAGAGTAGCCAACCTATTTTTGAATGCAGAATAGGGAACCTGCGTATTACATGCTCACTATTTTGTGTTGTTAGGTTGCAAATTTGGAGTGCGGAAAAGTACTTTCCCGCACTGGAATTTACTTTCCCGCACTGGTGCAGGAATAGACTATTTTGCGTGCTACAGTTGGTGCAAAAATAGGCACTTTTTCGGGTCACTGTAGGAAAAATACTTTTCCGCACTCCGGATCTGCAACCTAACAGCACAAAATAGTGAGCATGCAATACGCTGGTTCCCTATTCTGCATTCTAAAATAGGTTAGCTACTCTTTGCGGGGGATTCACAGTTGGGAGGTTTGGTTCAGGGTTTTTATGGATTTTAATGGGGGGGAGTACGTGGGTCTCAGTGGGAGGGGAACTGAAATCTCAATGGGGGGAGTCCGTAGGTCAGAGTGGGAGGGGGGCTGGATGAGTTAATTGAAGCATTTTATTTATTATTTTTTATTGACATGCTTTCATAATACTTAGTAGTTGTATATTATTGATCAAGTGTGACCTTCCTGTGGACTCATTCCCGCGCACAGGCAGTAATGCCTATGTAGGAATTGACTATTTCGTATCTTTTAGTGGTAGTAGTTTGTATTTATTTTTTATGTGAGTGATCCTTTTATTACTTCTACACTGAAAGTTTGTTGTACACATTATTTTTTGTTTGAAATAAAAATGAATTTGAATTTGAATTTGAATACTCTGCTTTAGCTACACAAAAACAGTGAGCTGTAGTTAAGGTTGTGTCCTGTTTTGTTCTGTTTAAATTACTTTATACATTACTGTAGGAGAGATTTAATGTGCAATTCGAGCGCAAAGTATTGTTTCTGCACTCGAGAAACATTTTTCACTCGCCTTTGGCTCGTGAAAAAAAAGTTTCTCTCGGTGCAAAAATACCCCACTTTTCACTCTAGTTACACAAATAGCTATTGTTTGTGTCAGCACCATCACGGTCCTAGTATGGTACGGCCTACTGTTAAGAATTGTTCGAACATTATCTGTGCCTGTTGAAGCAGTTCATCCGTTCTGTTATCTTCTGATGATTATTGCGTATCTTTGTTCACTCTCCGACCCCTGCTATCCTTCTCTGTCATTTCTTCTCCTTCTTATTGTGCTCTCCTCTCTTCACCCCTCGCGTGGCCAACAGTGGAGTGGGAGCTTCTGCCGGCAGTCTCAATGCAGAAATCACCATGAACGGTCGGTAAGCTCAACCACTTCTCGTTAGTCAATCTCGCCTTTCGAACTCGGGCATCTAGAAATGAATTATCGTGGTCCTTCGCGTCAATATTATACCCGAGTCATCAACAACTACCTTATAGAGTTCTGCTATCGACTCACCTTATCACCCAAAGCGGCCAGATCTCGTTCGAGTCCCTCGTGCTTGCGCTGCAGGGCCTGAACGGTGCGCAGATCCTTGCCCAGGTCGTCGTTGTTGAGTGCCTCGTCCTTCTCCTGGATCCAGTCCTTCGTCTCGTCCACGTCTCTGTGGAAGCGCTGCACCTCGTGCGCCGAACCCAGCTGAGTGGCACGCTCCTGTGTCAGCTGCTGCAGAGAGCTCCATTTCTCGTTCAGATCCTGTACAAAAAAGAATAAATTTATCAATTAATAGATGAAAAAATAGTTCAAAGTGAATAAATTTCATACTCTAGTTCAGTGATGTGCAAACATGCCCGCGACATGCTTTTGAGTAATCACTGAAATCACACATGTGAAATAAATTATAATATAAAAAATATATGTAATACATATTTTGCATTGCTGAATTAGAAAAATGGTTACTCATTGTTGAAATGAATATAATGATTATTAGTGAGACATTCAAGATAATATCAGCACTAAATTAATAGATAAAAAAATACTTCAAAGCTAATAAATTTCATAAGTTACTCTAGTTCAGTGATGGGCAAACTACGGCCCGCGATATTCTTTTGAACAATCACTAAAATCATACACGTATAATAAATTATAATAAATTTAATATATATTTCGCATTGCTGAATTAGAATAACAGTTTCTTATTTATTGAAATAAATATAACGATTATCATTGAGACATTCAATATAATATCAGCACTAAATGAATTTCATACACTCTGGGTAAGATTTAAAATTTTAAGGTGCGTCAAAATAAGTGAATTTATGTCTAGAACTGCCTTGAATTACTGCTTGCAAGTGCCAATTTTTGAAAAAATTTCCGGTGGATTACGCCCGGATCCCTCTCTAGTGTTTAATAATTAGATTGCCTGAAAAGCTGATCTCATTTGATTCACTGCCTCCCGTCCTGAGTTAAACAAGCGTCTTTCTACCATATTTTCAATTATTGAGGATTAATTATCATTGAGGCAAAAAATTTAAATTGATGACTGAAATGTTAAAAAACTACTTAATCTCGAAAAACCGAGTATTGATCAACTTTTTGGCCCGCCCACATAATTTCTCGTTTCATTGGCTCTCTCATTGACATATTTCTCAATGTCTGCTCTATTTCAATTAATTTTGGAATAGAGTTGAAACTAAGTCAAAAAATTAAGTATTTAAAAAAAAATTAAGTATTTAAAAAAATGAAGTATTTAGAGTTTATGGTAACACATATCAGAAAAGAGATACAGAGTTTCTAGTAAATTCAACAAACTAGAACATAGCCTCATCAATAAATACTTTGAATCGTTTATCTTGCTCCTAATAGTTTGATTAGAGAAGTGAACCAGTTTAATAAGTTTAAATAATTTTGTGAAAGAAATTGATTTTAAATCAATTTTTTTACTGAAAAAATTTTAACATTATCATCTTAATATAAATTAAATTCGTACTTTTCTATTTCTAGAACTCAATTTTGGAAGAGAAGTTGAATATTTATAAATCAACAAATTAAATTACTCATTTAGCGTTTGGTTTGTGAACAAGAAAGAGATGCCTAGTTTCTTCACTTGGCAACTTTACAATCTATAACATAGATTGTATAATATATCAATTTTATTAATATATTGTATTTGAAATAAAAGAACAGTTTCAATTGTATCCCGTGAGTTAATAATGTACTTTATGAACAATGTTTTACAAACTATATTTCAAGAATTTTTATTTCTTGATTTCGACCTCCATCAGAACTTCATTTCCAAAGCTGTATGTTTTAGATAAAAAAAAAGACACTTTTGATGTAATAGCTTTCTTCTCTACCCTTAGGGGTTAAGGGTTAAGTGTAAGAGAGGACCTGCGAGTCCCAACTTCGCCCAAATAAAGACATTTTATCTATCTATCTTAGACATAAAAAAGCCCAAATAGAGACATTTTATCTGTCGCTCATATTTTATCGGCGATATTATATCGTCCAAATAAAGTCATTTTATCTATTTATCTATCTATCTATCTGCTATTGGGACTAATATCCCTAATCTTCAACCTGCTACATGAGAGAGGAATCAAAATTCCAAATTTAATATCAACCATGTCTAACCAAGCACGCGTCTAGTACATTATCTACAAAATATGATAGTCGACGACCAAGTTTAACTTCAAAAAACTAATTGGGAAGTGACAGCCGAGTGCCGTAGCAGGTATCTGTTCAATTAGAGATAAGCTACGAAACTCCTGGGCGCTCTTTGTAAGGGTGATTGATTGAATTGGCCAGCAATAACGACTCTGTTCTCTGCTGTAAAATCACTTCCCGGTGGTTCGGAACCCACCTAGAACTGTAGGTCCAACTCATCAATCACCATCATCCAATTCATTACCACGCACAAGTCTCAGACCTATGTGGGCTTCATACTCCGAAAAAAAAATTGAAGGCTCCTGACTCACCTGCAGTTGGGTCTGAATCTTGAGAGCAGCCTCAGTCTGGCCCAAACTCATCAGCTGCATGGCGATCTCGTTCATTTCAGCCAAACGAACTTCATTAGCCTTCAAATCGGACTGGAAGTCATCGAATTTCTTCTGCATCACTTCCACTTGTTCCAAATCTTCGCCGACATCCTGTACTTGGGCGTGGTTTTCCTGTAAAAAATATGAAGCTGCAGTGAGTCGAAAGAGTCATATAAATATATACAAAAGTTAGAGAATTATTCATTTCATTATTTTAAAACTAATATTAAATGATTGAAAGGCTTTCACAGAAGGTTCCGATTCTTATATTTTATCAATTTGAACAATAATTCCCATAACCAAAGTACCAAGATCTTCAGATAATTAATAAGACATAATTTGTCTGCAAACAAGCGCCGAAGAGGAGCCACATAGTTCGAAACGCGTCCGCCGCGACTCAAAAAGGTCAGTGCAGCAAGATTCTACACAATATAAATAGTTATACTGCAAGTCACGAGAATGGATATTCAAAACAGTAATTTAGCTTAATTAGCAATACTAATATAAATAATTTTCAATGTCATATTTCTAGTTGTTACTTTCTAGTCTAAATTTTAAATTTTCATTTCTATTTTTTATTTACTTTTAGATACTTTTCTGAACTGTCACTTACAAAAATAATAGGCTACAGTAATAACTTGATGAATAATTGTTTTTGTACAGTTTCACTCAGAAACTGCTTTCAAAGATAATTTATGTATAATCTATGCACATCATCACATTGCAGTACAATGAAGAGGAAGCAACAGGCTTTACAGCAAAAACTGCTACCTCTTCTAAATTTCAATACAGAAATGTCCAAATAAAGGTTATGTCCAGAAGTCACAGTTTCACTATTAATTTTCACTAGATAAATAAAAATATTATCCATTTTCTTTTTGAAAAAATTGTACATCATAAAAGTCAATAAAAACAAATTACCAAACCACAAATACGAAAAGATTAGAGAATTTTGAATTATTTAGTCTAAAAATTTCGAGCCGAAAATTAAAAACGTTCACAATTCCGCACAACAGCTAATTATACATGATTGTTTTATAAAATCGTCATGTTGAAGTATTTTAAAGACAAATGGCCTAAGAATTTCAAGGGAATACGTTTTGAGATAAGGTATATCATGTTATGATTAGACATGTCTAATCTTATGTCATCTTATGACAGACATAAGGACGTGTAAGATAAGGTATATCATGTTATGATTAGACATGTCTAATCTTATGTCATCTTATGACAGACATAAGGACGTGTAAGATAAGGTATATCATGTTATGATTAGACATGTCTAATCTTATGTCATCTTATGACAGACATAAGGACGTGTAAGATAAGGTATATCATGTTATGATTAGACATGTCTAATCTTATGTCATCTTATGACAGACATAAGGACGTGTAAGATAAGGTATATCATGTTATGATTAGACATGTCTAATCTTATGTCATCTTAAGACATAAGGACGTGTTCCCTTAAAATACCGATTCTGAAAAAGTAAAATTGTTTTCATATAGTTTGGTACAGAGTCCAGGCTCATCCGAAATGAATAATAATTACTACAAAACCATTTAGATCTTACCTTTTCTTTGATCCAAGTAGCAAGTTCAGCCGCTTCTCTCACAAGCACGTATGCTTTCACAGTTTCGTTCAGCTTGGTCTGGCGTTCTCTGGCAAGAGACAACAGCTGATCGTACTGAGTTTCGATCTGATTTTGTCGGGCGGCAATCGAGCTGCTATCGGCAAGATTCTGCTGGGAAGCGGTAAGACCAGCCTCCATTTTCTTCACATAGGCGGCGGGAACGAAACCTTGACGATCGTTCACTTCTACCTTCCACCAGTCCTTGTTGTTGGAGTTCAACAGAGTGAGAACATCGCCCTTCTTCATGGATACCTCTCGAGGAGATTTCTCCGTGTAGTCGTACAGTGCCACAACACATTCTTTACCCGTGACGTCAATAACAGGAGTCTCCTGCTGTCTACACGCTTGGGCCTGCTCCCGTAGACCCATAATAGTATTACCAAACGCCTCCAAATCAGACACCAACGCCTCGTGCTTCTTTAGGAGAGCTTCAGACGAATCCTCATCCTTCCCATAATCAGTATTACGAACCATGGGCTCCTTCTCCTTAATCCACGACTCCGCTTCATTTGCATCAGCGAAATATTGATGCGCTTGCAACGAATCTTCCAAATCTTGTTTACGTTGGACAGCTTTGTCTTTCAACTGGTTCCAATGATCGTTCAAATTCCCCATTCTAACCTTGATTTCATCCGTTGCAAAATGTCCATCATCGATCATCTGTTGTCCCGATTGTGTCACCATTCCGATACGACTTTCATGGTTGTTGATTTCAGCCAACACGGCCTGATGTTTCTTCATCAGATTCTGCACCCCAATCAAATCCCTACCTCTGTTTGTGGAAGCTGCAACTGGTTCCTTCTCACGAATCCACGCCTCTTCATCCTCAATATCCCTAAACAGTTGTTGTACTTGTAGAGAATCTAACAACCTCTGTTTCCTGTTACTCATGGGTTGTTGCAAACCGGCATATCTATCCGTCACGGCATCCTTCTTAGTTTTGATATTTTCCGCATCGAAATGTCCCCTCTCAACAAATTGTTGAGCCGCCACTCGAATACTTTCAATTCTATCCTGATGAGAACCAACATCAGCTTCCAGGAGAGCGTGTTTCTTCTGTAAGTTCTGCACACTTGTCAAATCTTTTCCATAATCTTCACTGAGTAGTTGACCTTCGATTTCAGACAACCACAACTCAACATCTTCGACAGTTCTGTTGAACTGTTGTTGTTGTGAAGCTTCCTGCAGTTTTGATCCCTTCTTATCAGTAGAAACCACAAGGTTCTCCCACAGTTGAACAATCTCGTCCATTCTGGATTGGATACGAGAAGAAGCATAATGATTACTTTCAATCAGCTCCTGACCTGTGGATGTTATCTCCTCCATGCGAGACTTGTTGGCATTCAATTCCTGTTCAAAGTTTTGATGTTTCTGTACTTTTCCATTCAAGTTTGTCGGATCCAAATAGCTATCATCATTAGCAAACTTCAGTTTCTCGTTAATCCATCCTTTGGTCTCATCACAATCTCTCTCAAACTGTTGCAGCCTGTAGGAGTCCTCCAGGATTGCTCTACGTTCGGATGACTTCTCCAACAGAGCTGAACGACGTTCCAGAAGAGAAGCACGACGCTGGGCGACATCATCGGCAGCATAATGTTGACCTTCGATTAGTTTAGTTGCAAACTCATCGAGCGCTTTGATTTTTTCCTCTTGGGCAGCTAGCGACTTCTCGAAATCTTCATGTTTCTTAATGAGGGCCTCAACAGAATCCAACGAATCACCCAAATCCTCATTGGCGAGGAAAGCTTCCTGTTTTGCCATCCACGTATCAGCTTGTTCAGTGTCTCTGTAGAAGAGCTGCAAATCCATGCACTGCTCGTACAAAATACGACGCTCCTCCCAGATGGACAACAGGGATGTCTTTTCTGAAGCGAGCCCCACAAGTTTCTCCTTGACTTCTTCAGATGCATAGTGCTCCCTCTGTAGCAAAGCTTGTCCGGCTTCAGCAGTGCTGCGGAAGCTATCTTCGCGTGCATCAATCTCTCCCTTATGTTCTTGGTGACGTTCAATCAGCGCCTCAGCCCCTGCAACATCTTTAGCAAGCTCATCAGCAGAGATGATAGCTTTCATGTCGTTGATCCACGAGATGAGGTCTCGGAAATCGGCCAAAAATCGGTGGAGATAGTAGGATTCATCAAGTTTTAGACGTCTTTCCTTAGCTTTACCTGTCAATCTCTCCCAGTAGGCTACAATTTCCGCACGTTTCGCTTGAATTTGATCGGCATGGTCGGCATGAATGCCACACAAACGTTCAGCTTCATTACCAAGTGTGGTGACTTTATCTTCGAGAGCAGCTAGATCTCGTTCTACACCCTCGTGCTTCCTCTGCAATGTTTGAACTGTTGCAAGATCTCGTCCATAGTCATCTGACGACAGAACGACATCTTTCTCAGCAATCCAAGCGACAGTTTCGTCAGCATCGCGATTCAGACGCTGGATTTCATGAGCGCCAAACAGCTTCTCCTGACGCATCAACGCCAACTGCTTCAGTCGACTCCAAGCCTCCAGCAGTTCTTCTTTGCGCTTGTGAATTGTGTCTCTCTCGGGATGGCCATCGAGCATCAACTTGTCGGCAGCTTCATTCACCTCGGTCACTCTGTATTCTTGGGAAGCCATATCTTTTTGGAACTCGTCGAATTTCCTTTGAAGCACTTCAACGTGTTCCAAATCATGGCCGAACTCATCGGTGGTCACGAATGTTTCCTAGAAAAATTCAACAATATTATTATTGTTAAATATTTTATATGAATCACATATTTTTGCGGCTTTATGAACAAAGTGGCGAACAAATTGAAAAAAATATATTAAAAATGTAATATAAATCGATTGATGGATTTCTTTAAAGAAAATATTGTAGCACCATAGTTATATAATTTCATATAGGCCTAATCATGTTACTAGTTTAACGGTAATAACGGCACAATAGCTTAGGGTGCGTTTATGTCGGAGCTGTGATAAACGATCGTAGCAACGATGAGAGAAGCGATGCTAGTAGGGAGTAGCGCTCTGCTTCTATCGGCTGTTCATGCCGAGACAGTCGCGCTCAAAGGTTGATTCGTTAGTTTGTGTTTTGAAAAACGAATTTGTGCTGAGTGATTCTGAAGATTACAGAGCAAAAAAATACGAAACCTGTTTAAAATGTACTTATGTAAAAATCCATTGTAAAAATCCAAATCCACGTTGTATTCATGAAAATATCACTAATTTTACTTACGTTTTGTGTTCAATTCTTGAGCAATTTCACTCCACAACTTGTCCATCACAAATCAATTGTGGTGATTTTTATTAATCTTGTCCCATAATGCTGGTTTCATAAAAACTTGTGTTATTAAATTGTCAACATCCATGTTCGGAGCCTCGATACTAGCTGAGAAAATGGACTGAGCTATTATCGCTGCTCTCATCGATGGTCAGGACCCAAGAGCGATTAACAACGCAGCTCCGACATAAACAGGCCCATTTAGAAAGCACGTCGGTATTATCTACGCGTTGCTAGGATCGCAGCTTGTATCGCTAATCACAGCTCCGACATAATCGCATCCTTACTCTTTGTAAGAGCGACTGATAGGATTGGGGGAAAAGACTGAAAAATCACTTGTCGGTGGTTCAGAACCAACATAAAACTGTAGGAAAAACTCATCAATCACAATCATCCAATTCATTACCCACGCACAGGAATCAGACCTATGTGGGCTACATCCTCAAAAAAAAATAAAAAATTACTCATAATAATAATGGCAAATGTGTCCTTAAATTTTAGCCTTGTAAGTTTATTTATTTATTTATTGAACATGGGGAAATGAAATACAGAACTGGTTCATTGAAGTGACATAAAAATCTTACCTTATCAGTGATCCAGAACATGACTTCATCGCATTGTCTCAAAAACTGCACTAGCAGAAGAGCTTGCTGCAATTTGACGCCCTTCTCAGCCAAGCGAGCCAAAAGCAGCTCCCATAGACGGTGAAGTTCCTCTGCAAAATAAATTATTATTATTAAGAAAAAAAAATGATTACAGAAAAATTTATTTACACATTCCACAATAAATTATTGTCGTAGTACAGCATTTTATTATTACTAGTTTACAAGTGATAGCCGTGAGCCGTAGCAGGTATCTGTTCAATCAGATATAGATGATCTACGAACTCCTGGGCCCTCTTTGTAAGGGTGACCGATTGGAGTAGCCAGCTAAAAAGACTGTTCTCAGCTGTAAAATCACTTCCCGGTGGTTCGGAAACCACCTTGTAGGTCCAACTCATCAATCACAATCATCCAACTCATTACCCACGCACAGGTCTGACCTAAATGGGCTTTATCCTCGAAAAAAACAATTATGCAATCGTATTGAGATCCAGCAAATATTGAAAATTGAACAGGGATTGGAGTATGTGAACTCCACGATTTTATTAGCGGACGCCCAGGCTTTCGTAGCTCTACTTGTCACACTTGCTGTTGAAAATTTATTGATTAATTGCCTTCATTAACGGCGAAGTTAGGTCTCTTGAGCCTCTCTTCCACTCAACCCTTGAAAAGATGTGACAAGTAAAGCCACGAACAAAAACGTTCTAGCTTCTAATGGCACAGTGCTCTAACAAAACCGTGGAACTGACAGACTTTCATCGTTGTTCAACTTTATTAAGGATTTCCATAGCATCAACCAATCAACCAAAAATCTACTAATCAAATATTGAACACATTGGTTTTCTGTAAATAAATTTCCGAATTAATATTACAATTTATAACCAAATGAATCGATAATAACGAAATGAACAAGAAAATAGATAAAAATAACAAAACTTATAAAACACTTTCAAGTCGAAATTATGACTCACGTTATGTGTACTGTGGGTCGTCTGATGATGCTCTTGACAACAGAGTGAAACGGCCGTCACGCCATAACGTGAGTCATAATTTCCACTCAAGTGTTTAAGTTTTTATTATATTAGTGGAAACAAGATGGATCTTCAAGATCATAATAAAAATAACGTCTTTTTTATAGAATAAAATAAAAAGAGTTGATAATACGTACATGAACCTTCTTTTGAGGAGGAGAATGAGAAGCAAAAGGAGAATGAGAATGAGAAGGAAAAGGAGGAGGAGGAGGAGGAGAGGGAGGAGAAGGAGAAGAAGAAAAAGGTATTTTCAGATAACTTAATGAATGTAATTTTGAAAGCAAATGTTTGCAAAATAGAGATCCAGCTTCCTATGTATTTAATTGTACCTGCTTGATAGAATAGCTTTCCTTATAAATAGCCTAACAGTTTTTGAAATAAAGCCAAAAAATCAGTATTTTCATTTTATCGCTGAATACTTCCTAGGTTGAATCCAAGGAACAGAAGAATCAGAAGTTGATCAAGGAAAATAGAGAGCTACTCATGGAAATGTTCAGAATAAAAAGTTTCAAAATTGGACATTTGATAACTTACCCAATCGTTTAGAGATGATATCAGCTGCGAAATGCTCCTGGTTGATCATTTCCATTCCAGTGTTGTCAAGTGTGACAATTGCATTGCTGTGGGCAGCTACTTCTGCCTCGAAAGCTTGGTGCTTTTGAATTTTTGCCTGTTGAATGAAAATACAAAATAAATAAGTCATAAATATGTTTTATTGACCCAAGAGCTTGGAATACAAACATGGAGTCATGTCATAAATAATACTAATTTGTCAATATCTCAAAATAAATATCAGTCTTTCAATTTTCAATATCACAGTATTTAAAATATAAGAGTCTAAAATATATTGAAATTTTATTCTTCCAATACAATACAATACATTTGAGTTTTTTATACAGTTGACAACATGGAAAAATATTTTATTGTACAACCCCTGAGTTGAGGCAGTGTGGGGTCGATCATGTTCCACTATGCATATTATGTAATCTCTTGATACAGTATGGATACAGTTGTATTAAACATTTGTTGATTAAACAATAATAAAGCAGCAGAGCTCCGCATGGAATAAAATGAAATTTAGAAAAGAAAGTGTCCTTTAAAACAAATAAATGTCTGTGAAGATCTAGTTGAACTAAAGCTATAAAAACTATTCAAATAAAAATACTGGAGCAACAAAATAATAGAACTAGCTTAATTGAAACTAAAGCTCAAATAATGTTACATGAAAACTTTAACTCTGTAGAGAAAAATGGCTATTTACATTTATTATTTTACATTTCAATTAATTATATTAATACAGATTATAGAGGAAATAATACTATTAATATGATTCATTACAAGACAGAGGTACAATTTTACAAACTAACTTATGTGAGTGACAACACGATTCTATGAAATAGAAAGAAGATCTTTTAACATCCAGAAAATCATCAATAAAATTCATCGCAATATAGTGGAACAATTTTTCAAACTACTCAAGTTTCATAACGGTTTTAGCAAATTTAACATTAAGAGCAGATATTTTAATATTGAAATCCATTTCTGTATTACCTGGAGGTTTGTTGGATCCTTGTAGCTCTCATCTGAGGCGGCTTGTATTTTCTCATGAATCCATGATTCGAGTTCATCTGCATCTCTCTTGAAATACTGTAAAAACACAAAATGGAACTATCAAGTTGGGTACACTGAAATGGAACTATCAAGTTAGGTACACTGATAATCACTTGGATAACTAAGTCGAATTGAATTTCGCTTGGAAAAACAATTCTTCCATAGCTGTCATCAATTTTTTGTACGAGAAAGAATTAGCCTAAGAAAGTTTAAAACCAAATAAATCTCTCTAAAATAGAATTTGTCTTAAATTATTATTAAAAAAAGAGAAAAAAATGTTTCATGATACTATAATCTGCAATAGTCAGTCTTTTTAGATACAATCTACCGAATGTAGACTTATTTCGAAAGAAAATGTTGCTGAATCTTCAGAAAGATTTCAAGTATGAAGATACATAAAGGACAGAATTATGCTAATTTATGAAATGTTTATCAAAGCATTCAAAACTTGTTTGTAAATTGACTAAGAACTTGATTTTGTAAATTAAGAGCTAGCGTTATTGATCGACTCGCAGGTTGCCCGATTCAATTGAATCCGGTCTTCTAGAGTTTCACATAGCTTATGTATAAATTCAATTTAATGGTCTACTTTTTCTCATCCACTTCCCCTTCTTTTTATTCTTCTCCTTCCTCTTCTTCTTTTTTCATCATCATCATCATAATCATTTTCTTCTTCCATCGTGTTCTTCTTTTTATTATCATTTTCTTCTTGTTCTTCTTATCTTCTAAACTTACTTCTAGGCCTACTTCTTTTTTCATTAGGTTCTTCTTCTGAACTTACTCCTCCTTCCTCTTTTTTCATTATGTTATTTTAAACTTACTTCTCCTTCCTGAGTCATATCAATAATGCATCTAGTTCACCTTTTTCACAAGCAGCACTAGAATTTCGTCTACAGAACAGATTACATAACCAAGACGTGTATGGATGTTTTTTCAGACAAGAAACACGCTCATTACCTGAAATCTGCGAGAATCTTCAAGCTTTCCACGCTTGAAGCGAGCTTCGGTCTTGAAATCAGTGTAGCGAGAAAGAACTTGCTCTCGCCGCTCCTGAATGTCATCAGCAGTTTCAAGAATCTTCACTTCCTTCGGCGTTATTTGATCCATTTTGCTGATTACTATAAATTAAGAACACAATTATTAGGAATATAGACAGAAACTTGATAAAATTAGTAACAAAAACTGGAGCAACAAAATTTTTGACAATGCGAACCGTCACGTTGAATGAATTCACTACGTAATATAACAGAAATATGATTTGAAGTGAGACTGTATCACCACTCTATAAAGCTAACCGTAGGCATAATGATCTCATAAAATGAGTATTACACAGAAATTATGTAAATCTGAATATACAACTATTGATGTACAAATTGAACAACACATTATACACCATCAACAAATAACGGATTACTGAGAGACTATGTAAGATGTCAAACAATACGCTACTCTCAATGAACTGTAATCAATTATCGTTTTTCTGTTTTCTATTAGAATTACCTAATTAATGATTCAAATTTGAATAGCCTAATCCATGTTGAATAAACTTCATAATGAACGTTCTTGGTGTAAAAACATAGAATTCAATTTGTAATTAACTGTTTTCTAAGACTATAAAAAGCAACGATAAATATCTGGGCACAGAGAAGTACTTAATAAATTCGAAAAACTACATTCGTAGTTGTAAAAAAAACCTCTGGTAACTAGGCTTTATAATCCAAAACTAAAGTGAAACATTTTGAAAGTTTGAGCATGTGATATCTATAGAACATATAATATTATAAAATTGTATGTATTATCACAGTAGTACTAATAACAGTGGGAATAATGTTACTTGTTCGGAGAAGCTTGCTTGGGATTCGTAATAAATTGATGACGCCAACCTAACCTTTATTGAACGGGATTGCCGTTCGTAGAAATGTTTTAGCCTAGATCCTAAAACAAGCAATCTTACAATCTGATTGTCAGTTAGCATTGATATTATCAAAATACATATTCTAGAAAATAGTACAGTAAAACTAATCGAAGACGATGTGAATTGGGTCGATCTCAATATAGGCTACCTGCCAATTGAGCTGTCATCCGAGCTAAGAAAACAGCTACGAATCATATTATTCGTTTGATTTAGCATTTAAAATACATGAATATTGTCATAGTTTATTTGTTTCATTGTAAAAGTGAACAAACAAAGCTTAAATGAATCATAATCCAATAAAAATTTGAATCAACCAAAGTGGTTGGGTGTGGCGTTGCATTGACAACTAAAGCTAACCCTTAGTGAATTATCACCTTAAACACAAAATTTTAACACTAAAACTGTTAAGGAAGTTAAATTTGTTACTTACTTCAGCTAAAAATGGTTAAATCTCAAAACAAAACCACTAATCGACGATCGTAGAACAGTCTCAGTACACAGGACATAGACTAAACAAATGGCCGACAGTGTTGCCAGCTTGCCAGTGCAGTCTGGATTATGAAAATTCTCGCCGGATGCCTGCGGCATTTTCGACCAATAGCGTTCAGGATTCCCAATGGTGACATCATTTGAACTAAAATAATCTGACCTTCCGTGCATTCTCATGCTTCACTTCAATTTGGTTGTGGGCGTTGCTGTAAATGGGTTTGAAATTTCACTGGCGAGAAATTTTTCATTCAAAACATACAAGAAAAATAGGACATAATTTATCATTATTAGCGCAAATCCAAGCGATTAGCGATTTGGATTTACAACCTCCTCTTCGTGAGGAAGAACAAAACAGCATCCATTGAATGAAAGGCTTGAAAATCATGGAATGTCTCCTGAATTAATAGTAATTAACATAAGTACTTCATTTACGATGACCCATATTGAACCAGACGAATTGATGGAGCCTGGATAACATTCCACAACCCGATTCCAGAGTCCAAAAGCTTATTTTCTCAAACGTATTTCAAAACGGGCGGAGTGATTAGCCGCTGACTGAGCGTGGTGTAAGGGCGATCAGTCACGGGCGCTCGGCGCTGAGCTTGGAAGGATGACCGGCTGCAATGGCATGACGTCATCATCTTTATTAACATTTACTCGTTGTTTTATAACCTACCTAAAGAACTGTAGGTCCATTATTCAAAATCATATCACTATTCACCCACGCTCAAGTATCAGATTAATGTGGTCTTCATCAGAAAGAAAAAAATATATTCTGGATTGAGTGAGCGAGGTTTATGCACGTGCGTTTGGGGTTAAGCAACGCGCGTCTGGTCCGTAAAATTACAGATATCTGCTTTTTAATTACATTCTTCTAATGAACTCAGTTCAACCCCGTGGAGTGGGCCAACCCGGGAGCATCACCCTCACCCACAAAATGTTCTTACATTCAAGGAAAATCAGAATAAAAAAATAATAGTGACAACTGACAAAGCAAAATGCATAAATAGAAATACAATGTCAGTTTTTATATTAGATTTTTCATCAAGTATTTCTTTATGGAAAACATTTTGGAATACTTTTTTATTTCACACCTCGGTCCTATATGAATGCTCATCACAAAGAAATATCTACCGTTATTTTCTAGATAATGTTGGCATCACTCCATGAAAAATAAGTTATCCATTGAAGAGAAAACCCATAATTTTTTATAACTTGCTTGCTCATAATTGAGCCAATCCTTTGCTACTGCCACGGTACTCTGAAGTTTATGATTTTTGTCACATATTGCTAATCTAAAAATTGAATACTAGTAGCTAAAACATGATTCAGCATTGTGTAACTGAAATATTTCTATTAAAATTGTGAAATAATTTTAAGTTATAAAAAGGTGTTCGATTTCAAATCTCAATTAAAACTATCTTATTTACTATATGTTTTGGTTCCATCAGTCTCAATCCTCACCCAGTAGCATATTCTGAATAAAACTTTCTCTGTAAGTTTCTTGTAGTTTTGAAGCGCACTTAGTAGTTTTCAACTAAGTTTTGTACAAGTTGTCACTTTTGAAGTATTAATTTACAGCCGCTCATATTCATTCAGAACTGTATTATTTAATTATTTGACAAGCCAGAGACGAGAAGCGATGATGAAGCGACCACCCACCAGCTCCCACATCCTCATTAATAATTTCTTCGGTCGTAAACGTAGCCCACTCTCATTCATTCTGGATGCAATAAATATTTAAATAAAACAAATAGGTACCATACTCAAATAGAACGAATATTAATATTTGAAAGTACTAAGCTCTTGTCGTAGTGTCCTATTGAAATTTCAAACCATAAAAATATCTATATGACTCAATTGTTTGGATAATTTGTAGAATATTCAAATATTGTTGATATTCATGAATGTATAGTAATTATAAATGAGTATTATTATGCAGTATAATTATTTGTATTTTTTTGTAAATTGGATTCAGTATACAATACACATGATGAATATTGTTTTATGGTAGTTAAAATGTGTGTAATTTAATAAATCTCGAATTCTTATTTTAATTCTATTAAATTATAACATTTGAAAAGAATATCAATATAATAAAAATGAGAGTTTTCGATTTAGTAATGTCTAAATTTAGCATTATATTGTTAGGATTAATTCCACCATTCGTATATTATTCAATTCAATTTATTTATTGTCAACAATACATAATAAGACATTCATATATTCAAACAAAAATCACATAACTTCTTATCATAATAATGAATATCTACATAAAACATCATAAATGAAATAATTGTTACATCCCTCTTTAAGCAAAGCTTGTGCTGAGGGATGGTGCATCTCTAAAATGCCAATATCATAATATAAGACATTGAATTAAAAAATAACATGTATACTACAAGAAACCTGAAAAAGAAACATATCTGTTCTGCTCATTATACAAATGTTAGTATAGGCTATTGGTTTAAAATATACAACTGAATATTTATAGCAAAATAATAACAAAATTGATACCTAAAAAACACATCTAGTTTTCTATTATTATTTTAAATGAATGAATCTTCATTATAATACAAAATTGTGAAAATATAAATTTTAACACAATAATATAATAGGAATTAATTACAGTAGGCTACGTACTTTTCCATTACCTGCCTGCACTATAAATCTTGCTATTTATAATTAAAATTGTGTCCACTTTGAACTAGTCTCTTTGATAAAACAATCAAACACTGTCTAAATGATTTGTGAGTGGACAAATAATAATAATCCATAATGGACTGGGGCGACCCAGAGATTTCAAGTAACAGACGGTTAAAAAGTCTAGGGCCAACTGGCCATTATATGCTGCATGAACACTGGCAGCTGTTGTTCTACAACGTGGTTCCAACAGGAATCTCTCAGATTGTCTACGGGTATCATAGCCGCGAAGTGGGGCTATGGGGAATTCATTGCGTCGTGAATAGACAAAACTGGCCAGATCAAAATCGCACAACTGTTCAATACTGAGTACATTGAACTCTTTATATACCAAATCTGTTGGATACCTGACCGGCTTTTTCAAGCATATTTTAATAATTTTCTTGTACAATAATATTATGTTTCCGTTATTTGTTGATTGGGTACATATTAGATTTTTTTAGATTACGCCTTCGAGACTCCAGTTAAGGAGTATAAGACAAGTCACATCAACAATTATACAATCTTATACACTATTTGCCATAATAAATTACTATATTAATCACTTGAGGTGCGGCTTAATTTTGATATGGAAGGAACTCGTGTACACTATAAAAAACTTTATCAACTGAATATTTTTTAAATCGTTTTTTAAATATTTCTATACTTTTAAGACTCTTTAAAAACTGCGGCAGCTTGTAGAGTTTCCTACCAATATAACTAGGTTTTTGTTTAAATAAGCCACTATTGTGACTCACCAAGTGATAATCTCCTCGGCTCCTTGTATTATAATCGTGTACGTCAAGATTTTGGTTAATACAGTATCACTCTTTTTCACATATAAAATAGCTTCATACACTTATAATCAGGGTACAGTTAGGAGACCAAGTCTCTTGAACAACGGCCTAAATGAATATAATCTTTTTACTCTTTCCATTTTCTTTTGGATCTTTCCATCAGCTATTCAATGCTGTTGTCAATATCTGCCGTTGCGGAAGTCTTCAGTATAAATTAATAGCGCTTTGAGGAATTCGAAATTAGTAGAATACGGTATGATAAGTTCCCATGTTGAGCACTAGGTTTGATTTTATCAGAAAAGATGTATGTGCCGTATAAGCTCTCATGGAAAGTCTGAAATCAATATTTGGCAATACTATGTAGCAAAGAGTTCCAGTAATGAATCGAGTGTACATTTGTAGAAGTCTTTGACTTGACTGCATTGCAATCAATAAGAGGACAACTGCTGAATGTTGAGAGTAAGTTTGCAGGTTCATATGATACATCACTGCGACTTTTCTCTTATTGAAGTTAATATATTCCCATACTCAACAACCAGACTTTCACGCTGAATATTTATTGCATTGCATTCATATTTATACTATAAGTGCATGTATTATTACATTCATAAATTATGATCATAACGATGCATTGATAAGAAGACGACATTGATTCAAATTTCCCCGATTAGGTAATTTATTTATTTATTTCAATGGAGACGAGCTACGATTTTCCCCTAATTTGACTCCTTTACAAAAATTTTATTGCAGAATACAAATACAACAATAGTAAGAGGAAAATGAAGATGATAAAATATGTTTAGATTCATTCAAATATAAGGGGAAAACTAAAATATATTGGAAAAATAGTAGAAGTATAAATAGAGGAAATATATATATATATAGTTATAAAATAGAGGAAATATATATATAGTTATAAAATAGAGGAAATATGAGGAATTATGTATATATAAAGGTGATAATAGGGAATAATTATATAAGATAGAAATGAATACAAAAAATTGAATAAATATTTAAATCAAACAAAGTTTATTTCAAGATTATAAACATTTTCAATTCACCCACTTCAACATAGGCTTGTAAAAAGATTGATGCGAAGTGTTAAAAAAAGTTTGATAATAAAATATTGCTTGCAAAGTATAATTATATGCTTCAAGAATATTATTTATTTCTATTATCTTAATATAATGGTGATATTGATAACATTAAATTTATCATCATACTAAATTGACAAATGGTTTGTCTTTACCACCAGGACTTGAATCAAAATGAAAGTTGTGTAGAAGTTGATTTAGAATGTTTATATTTATATTAGAATTTGAATTTTTAAATAAGGTTATTGTGAAACTTGAACTATATTGTGGAAAGTTTAAGTAAATATAATAAATAATTCAATTATTGTAAATAACCTACTGTGGAGGAAGAAGAGAATTTTTTCTCAAAATGAAATTTAAAGTTTTCATTACCTCTACTTCTAAGGAGTTCATTCTCCATCAAAATAATCAACTCATTTCAATGAAATATAATCAACTCATATGAAGTATGATTTAATGAAGCATAATCAACTCATTTTAATGGTATTGGTGTCCATACTCTTCACTGTAAGTTATAATAAAATCAACTATGACATTAACATAGATGAAAAAAACAAAAGAAGGTAAGTGAAAATCGTATAAAAAGAAAATTTGAAATTCTTTTTTCATAAAATCACTAATATTTAATTTAACAAGATGTTTTTCTATGTAGTTGCGAAGGAGATATTGTGGAAGATATCCATAATGAATAATAAGACTTGGAGTTGTCACAACCACATTTATTGAAAACAGTGAGATACTAGTTCCGGTTGGTACAACATTATCAAGCCCAATCAAAGATTGTACTTTAGTTTTTGTTTGATTGTGATTGATAATGGTGTAGCAACCGAAAATAGTATCTCACTATTTTCAATAAATGTGGTTGTGACAACTTCAAGTCTTATTATTCATTTCAACAAGATGAAATGGAATAAATTACCAAATCAAACAAAGTTTATTTCATAAGTTACCCCGTTTGATTTGACAATTTTTGATTTTAACCAGTTTGCATTACCCAAATATAACAAAGATTAATGAGAATACAAATGACAAGTCTTTGAGTTTAATTACACGTAGTATGTAACTGTCAAGAATTTAGTCCATGATATTAATGTTATGGTTGAATGAAAGAAGATACCGTAATTAAGTTTAATGAGAATACAAATGACAAGTCTTTGAGTTTAATTACACGTAGTATGTAACTGTCAAGAATTTAGTCGAAGATATTACATTTAGATATTATTTAGTCTAAGACAGTTTTAGATTTTAACCGGTTTGCATTACCCAAATATTACAAAGATTAATGAGAATACAAATGACAAGTCTTTGAGTTTAATTACAAAGAAGTATATGTAACTGCCAAGAATTTAGTCCATGATATTAATGTGATGGTTGAATGAGAAAAATACAGTAATTAAGTTAACTAGAATTATTAGGGGAATGATAGACACTAAACTTATACATGAATATTATTGCAATAAGAAGACAATAAATTTAAAATAAATGCAAGATGAACTAAAAGTTATCGATCACCATCAAAAGTTTAAATTATTCCCTTATAAAGTAAACTAAAACTAATGGAAACATTATTTGACAAGAATAATAAATATTTACAAGTATTTGGTGCAGAGCATCAAACCAAAGAGTGAAGGCCCAATAAGTTGTTAAAAAACTGTCTTTATACTGGCAAGAATCAGCTAAAAGATGACCTTAAAAGTTTCATTACAAGTTATAAAAGCCAACACAGGTGGTAGAATGAAGTTTGGAATTGGTGTTCACTCTTATAGCAATCTGTCTTTTTCAATTTGCAATTATATACCACGTGTTTATTGTAAATTTATCAAACTAGACAGATCTATAAGTAATAATTATATACAAGTCCAACAGGAAAAAACTATTGCTATAGTTTAGAAATCATAAGAACTGGCTTCTTCGTCGCCCTTGCGTGTGTGGAAGCACATTTTGTAGATGATTCCAGCAAGTACGCCTCCGGCAATTGGACCCACCCAGTAGATCTAAAAATGAATATAGAAATAAAATAAGGTAGAACAATGTGAAAGGTGCAAAGTAAAATGTAAAAGAAAATGGGTAAAAAACAACGTAGAAGATACAATAAACACAAAATGAATATCTTTCTCTTGATAGTAGTTAGCAAGCTTCAACAAAAACGATAGCAAATTAATATAAGTATTATTTTTTAAATATATTTTGTTAATAATTTTGTCTTCAGGCTTTAGAGTATCTTGTATGGTGTTACCGATACTTCTTCAATTTATTTATATGTTCGTGGAGAAATTATATTTATGCCTCCTAGAAAAAAATAAGACGATGTTGTCACAACCACATTTATTGAAAATAGTGATGATGTTGAAGATCCATCTTGTTTCCACTAATATGTAATATAAACTTAAAAAAAAAAACACTTTTAAATGGAAATTAACTCACGTTATGGCGTGACGGCCGTTTCGCTCTGTTGTCTAATTTCCATTTAAAAGTGTTTTTTTTAAGTTTATATTGAAAATAGTGAGATACTAGTTTTGGTTGTTTCACCATTATCAATCTCAGTTTATAAAAACTCTGTTTGATTGAAATTGATAATGGTGTACCAACCGAAACTAGTATCTCACTGTTTTCAATAAATGTGGTTGTGACAACTTCATGTCTTATTACTCATTATGGATATCTTCCACAATATCACCTTCCCACTATGGTGTTACCGATACTTCTTCAATTTATTTATATATTTATGGAGACAATAGGTTATACCTTATATTTATATGACTCCTAGACAAAATGTATATAGGCCGACAAAAAGTACAACTTGAAGAGGGGAAAATAAATTTACAGTGATAAAAATTACAGTATGAAGAGGTTAACCCTTATAAATTATACCGTCTATACAAAAATCTACAGAAGGAAAAATCTGTAGAAGGAAGAAATACGTACACAATGATAAAAAATTACAGAATAAAGAACAGTGATTAGAAAAAATTGTAGCAAGAGAAAAATCAAGAGTTGAATCAAATGATGAATGGAAAAAAAATCAAAACAAAAAAATAATTATTTTAGACAAGTTAGTATGAGGTAACTGACAAATAACTTATACAGAAACAGAATTTATAAATTTCGAATTCCTCAAAGTGCTATTAATTTATTCATACTGTCAAAAAAATTGATTGATTTAATAGCACTTTGAGGAATTTTAAATTTATAAATTCTGTTTCTGTATTATTAAGAGGTAAAAAGAAAGTAAATATGCATAACTAAATTGAACATTTATACAAATAAGTTGGGCGATTAGTTTTCATTTATTTATTACATTTCAACGGATAACAACATTATTGCGTACAAAGTCAATAAAAAAGAGAAGAGTAGCAATAAACCGAATCATTAATACAAAATTGTATAAAAATTAATAAAAATACATAAAATAATTTAAAGTAATATATTATAATCTATTTTAACTTGAGAAGTCTTATAAAAACTTTGATAAGGTTATGAATACTTATTAAGCCATTTGAAAATAGAATAATAGTTTTATTGTAGTGATAGTAACATCTTGAAAAATATGAATTAATTCTTTTTTAAAATAATTTTTTTTTAATTTTGTTTATTAAAAAATCTAGGTTTTTACTCTGGAACACATTTTTTCAAATTCTGAAATAAATTTAGCTTAGTTGCAGATGATGAACCCAAATTTTACTGAAACTCATGCTCTTCATTTACTTGGATGGGAAGTGAAAGAATATTTTATAATTTATCTTATTTCTTAATGAACTTAATACTTAACTATATTATCTCACTGTAAAACTGGAATAATATTGAATTCACCTGTATTCTAATTAGAGCCTGGACAATAATGTATTAGAATGAGAGTAAAATAAAATGTGGAGGAAGATATATTGAACTGAATTATGAAATAAATTGACTAATTGACTGCAAGTCGTTGAATTTACAATAAAAAGTTAATTTCTGTATTTCTTGTTCCATGACGAACTGCGTTGTTAATATTAACTTTTCATGTGAAATTTAATGACTTGCAGTCAAATATTTGTTAAGAATAAGTATAACTCACTTAATCTGGCCGAGCGCTTTCGAATCTATGAAAACTGACATGATGATCTAGGAACCCACGCCTCTGAAGATGGATCTCATAGATTCGAAAGCGCTCGGCCAGATTAAGTGAGTTATACTTATTCTTAACAAATATTTGACTGCAAGTCATTAAATTTCACATGAAAAGTTAATAAAAAGTTAATATTAACAACGCAGATCGTTATGGAACAAGAAATCAAAGAACAATCTAATATCAAAACTGACACTGTATTTTTCTATTTAATATATGATTTTGACTCATACTGGAGATACTGGAGGGATGCATTTCACTTCTAAAGAGTAGCTTCATCAGAGGCATATTAAATAGAAATACAGTGTCAGTTTTGATATTAGATTAATCATCAAGTACAGTACTTCTTCATGGAAAACATCACAGAAATCCAAGAATATGAAATAGAATTGAAACACTAATTGCAGGTATAAGTATTGATTTTTATTATAGTCTATACTGTGCTATACCTCAGCACCTGCTTGATTGCACTGACTTATTCTTCCGATTTTGTAAATAAGCCGATATTTTGTTGTAAAAACGCTTTCCGGCAAAGATTCATTTATTTATACTGTGTAAAGAATAAATACTAACCCAGTGATTTGCCCAAATGCCAGTGAGAACAGCTGGTCCAAATGTTCTTGCAGGATTCATGCTGGCACCGGTGTACTTTATCTGAAATATTAAAGAAAAGTCAAAGTATTTATCGCCATATTAATCATCATTGTATGAGAATGAAATCCTGCCAATTTATCAGAAATTGAAGAGAAGTGAGACAAAATTTAGAGAATTCCTAGCGTTATCAAAGAACACGGCATTAATTTCTGGGTTTAAACAATTCCGTGTTAAGTTAAAACCAGTAACGTACTTTCTTAAACTGAAGGCTATATCATTGTATTCTCGTATACTCATGTATAAAAGAAAACAATATTATTTTCAATAAAAAGCTCCAATCCAGCGTAAATTTGCAAATGAGCTAAAAATATCAAATCAACTAATATAAAAAATGACACTGTATTTCTATTTAATATATGATTCTCAGTCACTTACATAGGAGATGCTGGAGGGATGCATTTCACTTCTAAAGAGAAGCTTCATCAGCCTATAGGCTGAAATGCATCCCTCCAGTATCTTCAGTATAAGTGGGTGAAAATCATATATTAAATAGAAATACAGTGTAAGTTTTTATATTAGATTATTCATCAAGTATTTCGCCATGGAAAACATCACAGATCAAATCAACTACTGTTTATTATTATATTATTTAGGAGTAGCCAACAGCAAATATAAACTATTCCATCCATCCATTATATAAATAAATGCATAAAATGGAAATTATCTAGTAAAAAGTATAAATAATTATAGTAATTATTATATTATTATTAAATAGCTCTTAAATCACCAGCAAAGTTGCTAAATAGCATAAATATAAACAATGAGTCTCTGTTTGAAAGCTTATTATAATTAGATGTTGACAAACAATTATTATGATTCCGTGCTTTAAACACCAATAATTACTATTTAATAAATTGCAGAATATTACTTTATGAATATTCATGAAAATACAACGATAATGCCTCAAATGGTTGAAATTCTGCAATAGTTTTTTTTTTTGTAGATTACGTCTTGGAGACTCCAGTTAAGGAGTATAAGACAAGTCAGATAAACAATTATACTATCAATAGTATATTAGTAGGCTCAAAAACACTAATATATATATAATAGAAGGCTCAAAAACACTAATATATATATAATAGAAGGCTCAAAAGCTTGATGGTTTCTTATATTCATTAGTCATAATAATTTATTTTGTATATATTAAATATTATTTCATTGTATTTTATCTTGTAAAACTGGCACAGACTTGTATGTAAAATTTTGAAAGATATTTCACCTTTATTACTCCTAGCAATAAATCAATAGTAAAAATTGATGATTGCAACTTTCACATAATATTACAGTATAGGAGGAAGAATGAAAAGAAAGGAAAGGTTAAAGGATTTTATGGGTGGAAAGGAATGGTAAAACTGCTATTTTTCAAAAATTAAAAATCAGAAATGTTGTTGCTCTTGTTCCAATTGCTGATGTCATTTTCCATTTTATTATTTATTTTACTATTGTTGAGGTATTAATTGGGAATTTTGTTTATAATTTTAGAACTTTTGTATATTATAGCTGTCTCCTAATTGATATTGATCAACTTTCTTAGTAATGGCGAAGGTGATATTGTGGAAGGTATCCATAATGAATAATAAGACGAAATTGTCACAACCACATTTATTTAAACTTCGAGAAACTAGTTTCGGTTGTTACACCATTATCAATCTCAATCAAACATTTTGATTTGAGTTTGATTGAGATTGATAATGGTGTAACAACCGAAACTAGTTTCTCGAAGTTTTAATAAATGTGGTTGTGACAATTTCGTCTTATTATTCATTATGATATTGATCAATATTGGTTTATAGATCTGAAATTTACTTGAATTTTGTATCAAACTGTATTGGTTGCTGACAATGTTATTGGCGTGAGGGAAAGTAAGTTATTGTAATAGATAAGTGTGAAATTAGAATGCATTTTATAGGAGATATTTTTTTAGATCGAAATATTTTTGAAATACCGCTGAAAGATGGCATGTAGTGATCGCCAGACCAACAGCCAGTGGCGCGGCATTCTTGAGGTCAGTCCTTCTTTCGTCGCAAACCGCCTGAATGACAAGCACGAGCACAAATGTGATCACAGCCTCCACCAGAACTCCCTGCTCTGGATCCAGCTCAGCGTTGAGAGTGGTCGAGCCGAGATTACCCCGCACTGAAGGTGGAGTCATAACCTGGTTTCAAAAAAAAAAAAAAAAAATCATATGTATTTCAAAAATAACATAACATAATTTAAGTGAATTATAAATTATAAGTGAACAGTTCTAGGTGAAATTACTTATGAAATTATAAGAGAAAAACAAAATTAAAAGTTAAAATTCTGTCACAATTACAATAAAACTAGAAATATAAAAAGGATCTTCAATCATCATCAATCCAGCGGTTTTTATGAATAAAATGTTTCCAATGATCATTAATTAAATCTTAGTAAGATTAATTCAATCTTAAATTACAATGTCTTTGGAAACCAAACTCACCACTGGGCAGGAGACGAGTCTAAGCCATTTTACTTATAATTTGGACATAAATAATTATTGAAAATTACTCTTTCTATACACCTAACAGCTTTCTTTTGGATCTTAAACACCCTATCAAAGTTTTGTTTTGATGAATTACCCTATACTAAAATAGCATACCTAATATGTGACAGTTGAGGAAGCCTCAATGTGGGTTCATAAATACGGGCCTGGGATCCATGCGGATACTCATTGAATCTTTTAGAGCTGTGCACTCAACTTTGCTAATAAAAAAAGACTGGAGTTAGCTAGAGGCTACTATATATAGTATACTATTGAAATCTGACGTACTCTGTGAGTTTTAATATTTTTTCTTATAATTTTTAATACTACATCAATTGCCTGTTTCATATCAAACTGCAGTAGTACGGTACCTATAAACTGGAAGAATATTTGCATGATACTTATGTAGCCTAGTAGTATCTATAATACTTGTTATTTGTGATAAATGTTATGAAGTAGTTTAGTATGTAATAAAACAGACCTTTGAATGAAAAACTATAAAATTAGGATTAGAATTTGATTGTTTTCCTTCTTTTAAATAATTTTGTCAAGAAGGAAAACAGCAAAGACAAACAAATGTTTTGCTCAAGTGAACTGTTTAATCTAAGAATGATCTTTACAGAGTTACCTTCAATATAGCAGATCCGGCAACTGCGCCAATGCACTGCACAATGATGTAGAAGAATCCTTTGAGCAAAGAAATGTGCCCAGAAACAAAGAGACCACATGTGACAGCTGGATTGATGTGACAGCCACTGACATGACCCAATGACTGCAATAGAAAAAATTAATTATTTATTCATTGAGAGTAAATATAATTTATTATGAATGCCATCTAAAAGGGCAGCAGGGTAATCCCATTATTGCCCTTCATTCTTTGTGCAATTTCCCAATTTTTATTTTCTATAATTTTATTTGCCATGGGGTGGAAATTGCAACCTTTTCTGTAATCTTCAGTCTCCATGGTACTCTTTCATTCTCATTCTATTTCTTATAATTTTTAAAGCTCATTTTTTTCTCATGCCTGACTGTACGTGCGACTGTTTTTCAGGGACTTTAATAGTTTTTAAAAATTCCTATTGGAAATAATAAGCGAATAAATTTGTTTTATATTGATCCTGTCCTGACATGAAGTGGGTAAGCGAGCTGACATCCCTTTATCACATTTTTCCTTAAAATAGTTCAATCAACACCACAATAAGTTATTTATGACAGTATAAAAGTGAAGGGCCCCAAAATTCAGCTATTATGCGTGTGTTACAACAGCTTCCTAATTAGGCCAAATTCCGTAAAACAATTTATTCAGTAAGCACTTGCGCACTATCTTAATTGATCTACTTCAAAACCTTCGTGTTCACAATTGCCCAATGTAAGATCACTATTTCGACCGCGTGTGCAGGGCGATACATGAAAACATTAAACACACGCCTACTCTCGATATTTTTATATCTATATCTCAGTTTATGATGCTGTATATAGTTGCTATAATATTCCATCACGGCACTACACAAGAACCGCAATCTACTTTGTTTGATGTTAGGTTAGTCTCACCATCACCCGCATAACATTACAACGCGTGAAAGACGTTCGATGTATGGAATGTTTATTCGCTAACTGCGCTTTTGGTTCGATAGTTATCGATAATATCACACGAAGTCGATGGCTGGTAGATAATAAACGTAAATGATGGATAGATCTGTTCAAATCGATAACGAACAGTTCGATAATCTCGTAACAGTTGTAATTTATTAACTATCAACCGATCTCTCGGAACTGGTATTATAACCTAACAATCTACGCTGTACCCAACCTAACATATTTCTCGTAATGGGGCGATTTAATAGCCGTTTAGTGCAATCTCGCCTGGGCTGCTATGATCGTGATATTCTTTTAGCACAGATGGTGTTGAAGTAACAGTCGACCTTTACCCCTACGTTTCAAGATATCTTGGCGTCATGAGAAATTGAATAACAGAATAACTACTATGTTTAAATTGTTTCCAAGCTTCGGGCATATATGGTAAACATGTAAATAGTGAGCGTGCATGTTTGTTTTGAGTAAGATGCATCGCAGTTAGTTGATCCAAGTCCTTGACATTGCAGGAATTGAGTTGACCTTCAGGAAGAGCTACCTGACCGCTGTTATAAAACACTGTCTGCGCACAGACTACTAAATTAGTCACAACCGTATCCATTTTATTTATTTCCTACCGTCGAGTAAACAAATGGCCACAAGGCTGTCAACTTGGCATCAGAATGATATTAAAAAATGAATATTTGAATTCTGACTAGTTACCATATAGGCTTACACTTCAATTTTCGATAGCCTTTATTTTGCCTGGATAGGATCTTGAAGCTTCAGGTAGGCGTAATATATATTTCAAATTGATGAAGGTCCTACAATCTGTCGAAAATACATTCCTGGTATTGAAAATTGACTATAAGCAGTATACCGATACCTACTAAGTAAATTACGGCACTATACAAATAAAAAACAAATAACAAATCTTTATTGGCTCAAGAATAATATTATGAATTTATAAGACCTAGTCATAGAATATTAAAAAAAATAAATGTATATCAGCAATTCTAGTTATGATAATAAACTAATTTAATTTATATACCGTATTGTTAAAAAAACATTTTAATTAAAACATTATCTCATAGTATTCTCTTAAGGATTTGCAATGAGTAGATTGAGAACATATTTTTTTTTTATAAAAAAAATGTTGATCTAGCACTTCTAATGTAGGCTAACATGATTAAAAGACATTATGCCCACACTCAAATTACTTTTTAAGGTCTTTGATAGTTAAATAGTGAGAAGGCCATCCAAGAAATACTAAATTATAATCTGTAGGGTAAATACAGTATAAATACTGTATTATAATCTATCTCAGTTTTAAGGAAGATATCTCTGAAAGCAGTGAGCGAGGTCCTAGAAAATAAAGAGTTCCAGATCAACTTTAAATTAAATTATTTTATTTAAAAACTTCATCTAAAGTTGCTTTTGATATAAATATGAAAAAACACAGACAGAAAAATGAGTAAATAAAAAGTAAGATATGAGACAATAATTAAGTTATAGTGCTCAATCATGAGTATTAAATAAGAACGCTGAAGAGGGGTGGAAATGAATTTCAGGAAGATTAAGTGCTCTATTGTTCAATAAATAACAAATTTCACATAATGATGTCTCCTTTATGTGGAATTTTAGATTAATTTTGGTTGGCATATTCTTTCGTAAATGCCTTAGGCTAATTTATTAAGTGTTAATTACCATATTTTAAGAGAAAATTACAATTGTCAATAAAACTCCGTTTTTAAACCAAAGTTCAAAAATAATTTTTTAATATTCATTTTAGAATAAAGTAAATTCGTATGGCTTTTCGTGGTGGGGAGACCCTTACGGGTTATTATTATTTAGAATTATTATTAAATTATTATTAATTCTTATTATTTTAGAATAATATTACTGTATCACAATCTTAGAAGACGTCACTGTTTTAGGTTTTAGTTTTTGTTCTGTAAATAATTAAGAACAATTATTTTTTGTTAACAATCAAATAATATATGGATACAGAGTGGCTTCATGGTCGAGAAAGTCCGTTCCAGTAGGTTGAACGTCTTAATCAAATTTGCATTTAATCATAGGCTTGTACTTGGGGAAGGTAGCCATTGTTTTTTTAAGTAACTTACGTAGCCTGTATAGTCGAGAGAGTCGGAGACAAGCTCTTGGAGAAGTGCTCATATAAACCCATGAGTCGTCAAATGGTCAAAGGGCAACCATGAACGCTTTTTTTCTGGTAACAACTGGCAATTTAGCAGCAAATATAGTTTTTAAGTTAAATATTAACAATCATTGTCAACTTTCATTGTAAAGAACTGACATTTCTAGTGACGCTTGTTGATGAATTCTCTCTTACTAAAGCTTGCTATTTTACTTGCAGATAGAAACATTCTTCAAAGCACATGCTTTTCAATGTTATCTGAGCAGGCGATAAGAAATAAATATTATATTGAGGGTATATTCTTGGGTGAGCTATTTCGCTATGTCTATTGTATTCTTCTGTTAAGTGACAGTAAAAAATTGTTTCTATTTACACCATTTCATTTCTGAAGTTTCCAATAAAGAAAAGTGTCACTTAATTTTCATTTCTATGCTGTCATTTATTACTAACTTTCTAAATGGTTAATAATTAAGCATTGATCCATCTTTTTCAATTCTTGATTATCTTCTTTAAAAATCAAAACTGTTGTATTCATTTCCTCTTAATTCTTTAAATCACCTCCTGTCAAATGAAAATGTTTTTCTTACCAATTTTGTTCTTCATAATAATTATCAACTACTTTTGCTGCATATGTTCTTTACAGTTGTTCAGTTACATACTTGGTGCTGAATTAGCATGAATATATATTTTTTTTTGTAGAAACCTCACAGGAAACTTATAAGGAAGGGCACTTGACTTTTCACTTGATATTTTCTGAATACAGTAATTTGCTTTCAGTTATTGATGAGTTAACGTGGGTAAACATGTTGTACATTTTAACATAGGCTACAATAAATAAATAATATATCAAATCAATCTTATTGTTTCATCCAAAACATCCTGAAACCATTGAATTTAGTAAATCATAACCAGGATATTTTTGAAGGAAACTTACAAATAGCTCTTGATTTTTTCACTTCAGATTTTCTATTCTCAACTCTGCTTTCTATTGCCATATTGATAAATTATCGAAGGTTAACATGTTCTATATTTTATTGTACAATAAATAAATAGATCAAATTAATATTTGTGTTTTCAATCAGGCTTTTGAATAATTAATCATTAAAAGTATAGAAATCCATGGTCATAGGGCTAATTATAAGAAGCGAGACAACCTACATTGATTGATAAGTTTCAATATAAATTACCGGTACTGATAACAAACTTCGTTATGAATAAGATTGAAACACTTCAAACAAAAACACATTATTATGCATTGATGCATAATAACATCAAGTCCTACTTAGCTGAACTTGATCCTAATCCCTCTTGCCAGAATTGGACATCTCAATGCTCGTACGGACTTAAAAGTTATGTAACTACAAATCTAGTGCTCTGAAAAATGCTTTTATGGCGCTTGATTTTAACCAATATTTATTTTTATCCGGCAACAAAAGTCGTTGTCAATTTCAAGGCAAGACCTTGATGCTTGATGCTTGATCGATTCAATAAACCGGTGTACGATGTCACGGTAATAATTTCATTTGCTTTTAGAGTTGTTTATCTTTTGTGAAGATCTGAACGAGAATATTGTAAGTAAAGTTTATTATTCTTTATTAAAACTGACTGCAAGTCGTTAAATTTATCAGTTAAGAATATTGTATTCGTGGGTCAAGCTTCTGATGTTGTAAATTTGATTTTAAATGTCGAGAAGTGTCAAGGATGTCTTCCTTGTAGATTCTCAATGGTTTTAAATAAGTTAGTGGAATATTCACGTTTCACGATTTGATTATCATACTTGATCATTGATATACACTTGACTTGATATGAGTTGACACTATCGGCTTTTTATTATCACTTACCCGGTGCTACTTACGGTACCTCACCTAAGATTGGTCTAACATTTTTTTATAAGGCTAAATTTTCCAATAAAACTCAAATGGTGAGGTAGAGATACTCTAAAAGGGTATTTCCACCAAAAAAACATTAGGGTATGTTTTTAAAAAAAATATTTTATCGTATCAATACCTCCTAAACACTGGTGTGTATTTCTGTGTTTCATTCGATTGGGGAATCATTTGCCGACAATAACTTTGAAAATGGTAGAGTTCTTAATCTACTTCTTGCTCTTCTTCTTGTTCTTGCTCATGTTCTTTTTGTTTTTGTTCAAGTTCTTCTCCTCCTCCGCCACGCCTCCTCCTCCTCCGCCGCGCCGCCTCCTCCTCCTCCGCCGCGCCACCTCCTCCTTCTCCTCCTCCTCGTTCTTATTTATTTCTTTTATCTTTCTACTTCTGCTCCTCCTTCTCCTCCTCCACCTAATCCTTCTCCTCTTCCACCTACTTCTTCTCCTCCTCCTCCTCCTCCTCCTTACTTACTTACTTACTGCTGGGGCGTCACAAATCTCAGTCGATTTTTTGCCTCGTAGATTAGCCTCCTCCATTCTTCTCTGTCCTCTGCCATTTCAATTGTTCCTCCACACCTGACAACATCTTTCCCAACTTGGTCAAGCCACCT